>OZ024899.1:15849828-16057328 GCA_964017195.1 Siderastrea radians
CCAGGTGGACATTCGCATCGAAAGTTCACAGGATCAACATAGTGACAAGTCCCTTGATTTTTACATGGCTGAGGATGGCAAGGGTCAGCGGCTGAGGAATACACACAAAATTGGACTAATTAACTAAAAGGAACGTTTAGATATTATACAGTTCTATTGTTTATATATTTAATCCAATTCTGGTTTTTCGGTAGACACGTGACCTGTTTTTCAAACATTCCAAAAAGAAACTAGCGTTAAAAAAATAAAACAAACAAACAACAACATGTACAAGGAAAAACAGACTACAAGTTAGTCAGCACGAATTGTAGATAAGTTAATCCTGCAGTCATGTAAGTATAGTGAACTAGGCAATTTAACTAGACGTCGGCAAATTTCTTTACCCTGAAAGAAACCAATAAAGTTACAATTCTTTGTTTTCACGTAAGGAAAATAATAATAACCGTTGCAATAATTAAAAGCCAATCAGGAACGACTATAGCACTATTATAGAATGTCCTGGTCTCATAGTTCAAACACAAACGAGTACTCAAGTTTTAAAAATTACTGACAATTTATGAATTCAGTGGCATGCATCTCAGCAGTGACACGACTTTGTTTCAAACGCCATGCCAGGTGATATTACCATATGAACGATCAGTTTTCCATTTTTTTACAAAGTTCCTGCGAAGTCGTACTTTTGCCTGTGAAGTGTGACAAAGCATGTTGCGCTTACGTCGGTCTTAATGCGATCGCTTTAGTTAAAAACGGCAGTAGCATGACGTCTGCAATTCTCAACATGCCTAATCATAGGCATCATCATATTCAATTGAACTGTCAATCTCTGCATACAAGAGCTCATTCACCTTTGCAAACACTTTCCAGTAAGGATCCAACAAGGCTGAAAAGGGAGAAGAATGTAACGTTGAAGATGTTTTCGTTGTCTGGGTCCGAGGCCATATCAGCTAACTCATCGTACAATATGTTACCGACGCCGACTGAAATAATGTGTACTCTGTCCTCGTCACGAAGGCGCCGTGATGGAATAGTCACGTTGTCATCAGATTCACCATCAGTCAAAATGATAAGAATCTTAGGAACACCATCTCTGGCCACTGAGAAGAGTTTCGTCCATATGCGGCTTATTGCATCCCCTGTGTAAGTCCGTCCACTGGTATAAGGAATGTTTTGTATGGCATCAACTAAGGAATCCGTGGCGAAAAAATCAGTGAAGTTAAACCGAACCTTGAGCGAGTTGCGCGAAGAATAAGTTGCCACGCCAATTCTAGTATCATTCTGGCCAACTTTTACTGTCTTGACGAATCCTTTTATGAAGTCTTTTATTCTTTGAAAATTCAGTCTGTGAGCCATGTTAATACTGGTAGAGCTGTCTACAAGGAAACCGACATCCATCTTTGTGTGGTTACATTCTGAATAGAACAACAAAGAAACAGGGAGATTACAAAAGTCAACGTAAAAACAAACAGAGAAGCAAACAAAACGTGAAGATCAGGATGCTAATTACATGCATCAATATATAATAGATATATTGTTAAATAAATATATCATTCCCACTTTCTTGTAGTAATGCAACTGCCTTAGTTTATGGTGCTAAAATATACGCAAATTAATCAATTCATTAAAACAGCTAGTATAATAAAGGATTTCTAACATAATAATAAGTATTAGCATTTAAAAGTATTAATCAAAAAAGTCTGTGGCTCTCTGTGTATATATTACGTGGTGTTTTTGAACGATTCTCTGATCCCGATCTTAAGTCATATGACAATGTTCTTTGTACGGGGCCTTGGAAGCGGGAGTGATAACAGATTCACTGTAAAGTTCACACAACTTTCTACACTATAGCGAGCTTCTTGCAACTTGCAAGATTACTGCTGTTTTAGAGTAATATCATAGAATTTCGGTATAAACCTACCTACCTGGTTTTATAGTACAACGCTAAATTTTGGCGTGCTCCCATTGGTCGAAATCGATCACGAGACGCAATAGTGTCTCTCCTCTGCGGACACGTATCACCGCAAACTGTCCCTTTTTGGCAATTTTCGTTCAAAATGTAGCATTGTACAATAAAAGCAATAGGGTCCTTCTGTCTCAGACCCTTTGTGTGATAAGTTCCGTCGGAAATTTGATGTTCAATCTTTCATATATTGTGAACATCAAATCTCCTCAGGCAACCTAGCACACGATCGAGTGCCTTCGACAGAAGAACTCTGTTGTTTAAATAAGCTCACCAGTTTTGTAACAAAATATTTTTCCATTTGTATCCCCCGCTAAGGTATGAGCACAATACAAATCCTAAATGACCCTTTATTTAATTAAAAGTTGCACTTAGTCAGCAAAAATAACGGTTCATCACCACGATATTTTGGGCCGGTTATTTAAACAAAGTTTAGATGAGGTTTAACAAAACTACGGTCTAAATCGATTTCAATCTGGCATACCCAAATATGTAAGCCTTCTTTACCATAATAAATGACAAACAGGCATGTAGCCCAGACTACCACAACATTCATTTCTTAGAAATAGCCCACCTGTAAACAGATGTAGAGGTTTATTCGTTGCCTTAAGCCACGGTCTAAGTTAGACGTCGTTTAAATAATGGGCCCTTTGTGTTAACCAGCAAAACCTTTACGAGGTTGTATCAACAGGGTTTACTAAACTAGGATTGTGCGGTAGCTGGTTTCTGTCTTTGACCAACTTTGTTTGTTGCTCGTTTGTTGATTGATGAGTAGAGAGTTCCCTCGCCTAGAAATATGTCGTTTTTGACTAAAGATAGTTTTTCCAGTTCCTGTTGTGTTTATCTCTTCTAAAAAAATATATATATAAGATCGAGGAATTCTTTTCGGATACTTCTTCCTTCGTGCACTTAGAGTAAAAAAAAAAATACCGCTAACTAGCTTTCATGTAAATGGTCACATCTGTTTCATTTTCAGCTAAGTAGGCGAGCCTAAGGACACAGATGGACTGAACCCTTTAAGCCTCGACATCATTATACAAATTCTCCTTACTGGTCTCCATACATTTCATTGACTACTAATTGGGAGAACTTGTTTGTACATCAAGACAATTCATCTCTGCTGATCAATTCCTAAATTCTCATGACCTGTATGTGTTATAGTGCACAGATATGACGCCGAGAACATTGGTGCTGATCACTATTGGGGTTTAAAGGATTAAGGTGAGAGTAACCGACGTTCAGAACGCTCCCTCCGATGCTAAGTAAATCAATTTCTCCATACTTTTTGTCAAACAGGTTGACAACAAATTTTGATTGACAAATGACTTAGGTTTTTTAGTTCTCCGAATCATAAAACAGCGGTGCTGATAAGTATTTAAATCGCCGACTTTAAGGTCAAACCCCCAACGCGCTACCACAATGACACCACCAGACCTGCAATATCTAGAGAAGCTAGCAACCATTGCAGCATAGAAAAATGAAAATATAGTATCACTTACGTAAATTGCACTTGTTGCCGTATCGGTTGTTTGTGCAGAGACATGATGCTCCCGCGGGGAAGTTGTGACAAACTTGTTCATCTGGACACTTAGTGATGTTAAGAGCGCACTCATCCACGTCTGGAAGAACAAAGCACGTTCCCTGTCAGCTAGGTGAATTAATCATTTAACTCATTTACTTCCAAGAGCACTGGAGCAGTGGTGTTTGTGTGTATGTGTGTTTGGGGGGAGGAGGGAGGGACCAAAATTCTCATTTGTCATATCCTTTAGTCCCAGTTCCCTTCCTTCTCTTGTTGGTTCCTGCGTCTTTGTCTTTTTTTCGATGCAAAATATTACCTCACCTGGGAATTCTGTACTCTACTGTACTGCTGTACTCGCCCTGTCCTCCTTTCCTGGCTTTCTGCTCCCCCCGTTCCCACCCTGCCCACCCTAGTGTAGACAGAACAACTCGAACAAAGGGGTAATGTCCCTGTCGACTCTCCATTTGAGGATCGAAAGTGGTGGTTTATTGTTTTTTTTTAAATCGCCAAATACATTAGTGCATCAAAAGCACAGCTAATACTTGCATTCAGAGCTAACACATACCTCTGATTATAGCATCCTTCAATATCGCCAACGTAGGACCGAGGCCATCGTAAAAGTCAATAGTAAACACGTGACCTGAGTCGGGATCAGAAGCCATTTCGTTAAGCTGGCTACGTACATATCTGTCAATGCCAACACTGAAGATGGTTACATTGTTTGCTTTTAAGGCGGCTGCCGGAACTGCAATATCATCATCGGACCCTCCATCTGTTACGACAACCAGAATGTTTTGCACGCTGTTATTTCTTCCAGGATCCGATTGGTTGAATAGATCTGTGCGTGCCAGATCCAATGCCTTTCCTATGTTTCGTCCATTTCCGGTAATATTGATGCTATTCAAAGCGCTTTCCAAGTCCATCTGGTTAGAGATATCTGCAAATCTGTACCTGACTTCTGCTTCTCCAGTGTAGGTTATTATGCCAAAGTTCGTATCGTTGTTGGAAACATGGAAAGTTTTAGCAAGACCTCCGATAAAGGCTATAAGCTTAGCAAAGTTTCCCTTCCGATAACGATCGATGCTTTCTCCGGTATACATGACAAAGCCAATATTGTAGAGAGTGGTATACCCTGGAAAAAAAACATTATTTAGCTATTTAGCTATTATGTACCATCTAAGGTTACGTCGCCAAGTGAACATAATCAATTTAAAAGGATGTAGTCTTTTCGTTTAAAAAAAAAATCATTCAAATTTTAATAACTTGTGCAACGTTTTTTTTTTTTGTTGTGTTGCAGTCAGTATAACACAATTTCTGCATTTCGGAAAGACAATTTAGGAAGGGGAATTTGCGGTAACTGAGCTCGAGATAAGCAGTAGTAAATAACTGAAAAATAGTAAACAGACCAAAAGAAACAGGTATCAACTGGATAGTTGCGGTTGAGATTTCGGGGGCTTACTGTATGTCAGACTAGAGTATATGATTTACGGTGCAAACCGTCTGGCAAAAAAAAACTGATAAAGAGTTTGATGAATTCAGGACAATCTCCTAGGATACCTTTTTTATTTCCTTATGTAAAATCAGATCACCCAGAAGAAAGCGATGATGTGACGTCATACCTGAATAAATATTAGACACAGATGGAGGAGGTGTGGGGTATAATACTATCTTAAAAATTAGCTAGCAGGAATCTTCATCTGACACTAAATGTCAATTTAGTTTATTAACCTCCTATGCAAACAAGAAATTTTCCGTTGTATAGCCCATCCCAACCAGCTTTGCGATTTAATGGTATTTACCTCCATCGCATGAGTTGTGTATTTCATATTTTCCTGGCTTGCAGTTACAAAAGTATGTTCCTGGAAAGTTGATGCAGATCTTGTTCGCGTCCGTGCAAGGGGGCATTAGCAAACATTCATTGATATCTGAAAGAAAATCAATCATTTGATAAAAATATACTTAAATGCATCGTTAAGGACGGTGCCTCCTTTTGTTACTGTGCATACGTTCTGTGCATCTCAGGATATTTGGATTTCTTAAGGAATTTGCCCTCTAATACAACAATACTTTCGCGCGATTTATGACTATGTGGAAGGAGCAGTTCTTAGCAAAGGCTATCAGAATCCAAAAAGAAAATTGGGGGTAACCACGCATTTTTCAAAGATAATTGAGCTTACATTTGGAAAGAAATTGCCACACATTCTTTGTATTTTAACGCTTTTTTAGAATTATGGATGCTTAATTATCTCTGAAACATGCGTTTTCTCTTTAGATTCCAATAGGTCTTGCAGGATCCGCTTTTTCCCCAAAGACATAACCTTTGAAAAAATACCTCTGTATTAGGATGCACCGTCCTTAATAGGTGAGTTTAATGTGGATAAAACAAGGGCCGGGTATCCTCGTTAGCTTTGTGTGTGATAAATTGAGTGACTGGCACTCACCTATCTCGCAGGTTGCTCCAGTAAAACCAGGTGGACATGTACACGTAAACCTGTCCAACAAGCTTTCACAAGTTGCTCCGTTAGCACAAGGGCTGCTATAGCAGTGGTCTACCACTAAAGAAAAAGTAATGCCGATACAAAAAAGTTAGTAAATAAAACAACCCACGACTCTTAGGAACAACTTTATTTGCCACAAAATAATTTTATAAAGAGGTTACCATGAACGTTGGTTTTAAGTCAAGTTTTTGGCTCCGATTGGTGGATGGGCGTTGAACGAATCATGTCTTCCCCCCCCCCCAAAAAAAAAATATCCACACGATTATGTAAACTGCAACCTCGTGAAGCGCAGGCCAATTGAGGTTTAGTACAACAGCTCACAGACCAATATAATATTAACAGAATTGGAACCCTGATGATGATAATGACTTCTCAAGCAAGATGAGAAAGTAGTAGAGAAGGTTCTTAGGAGAGTCCACACGGCAAGCAAGAATGAATTTTCTGCTCGAACTCATATGACAGTGTTACAGGTAAAAGGTGGATCATGGTAGCATCAAGGAAACAGCGCAGATCAGCACTCTTTACAAGTCGATGATCCCCCCTCTCAGACGTATGTGACGAGAAAGAAGACGAACATTCTCGAACATGAAACAATGGTACGTTACCTTGGCAAATTCGCTGTTTTATTTTCGTTGCTGTTGACGGTAGTATGTCATACGTAGATGCCTCAAACACATAAAAAGCGTCTGGATCGGATGCCATGTCGTCCAGTTGAGGCCTGGCGTAGAAATTACCGATTCCAACCGCCAAAATGTAGACATCTGTAGCTCTGAGAAACACGGAAGGCAAGGTGATTTCATCAATGGCCACGCCATCAGTTACAACTACCAAGAAGTTGGGTATTCCATTGCGACCGTTAGCGAAAAGGTCATTGCGAACCGTTGTTAGTCCAGATCCGGTTCTAGTTGATTCTCCAGGGAAAACTATCGCAGCGATGGCCAAGTCGATGGCAGATTTGTTATAATATCGGTCAAATTTAAACTCTGTGGTAGCGTTAGATGAGTACACAACGACTCCCACATTAGCGTCGTTTTGACTGACATTGTAAAAGTTGTAAACTGATTTTATTAAATCCTTGTATCGAGAGGAATCGTTTGCTGGTAGACTCTTGATGCTTGCTGAACCATCAATTAAGAAAGCCAGGTTGAAGATGTGTCTTGAGCAGACTGCAAAACAATCAAAGATTGGTATTCAGTACGCAAGGCATGCAATCGAATAAACGCCTGTACGTTTTTTTACGAACTCGTTACCTATATTGACGCAGTATCTGCATTTGTATCAACACTTCTGAACTTGCTGTAACGTGCACTAAGGTATCAAGATCGTCGTGTCCGTTGGAACGTACAAAAAAGAGCATTGTCATTCGCTGCCTCATATAATTGTATACTATGACAAGCTTTGCGCGTTCCTATCGCTCTAAATCGATGATGAGGAAGTATGGCAAAGTTTGCAAAACTGCACATTGTTAAATTTGCCATACTTTCTCATCTTACGTACTGTCAGTCTGTTTGGCACTTTTGTCGTTCCTCTGATGCCAGAAAAGTCGAACGAATTAAAGAACGAGCGTTACGTTCTGTCTATTGTGATAATAAATCAACGTACGAGGAACTCCTGCAAAAGGCTAACCTACCAACACTTTGTACTCGACGATTGCAATATATCGCAACGATAATGTACAAAGTCAAAAACAATCTGGCGCCATCGTACATTGCGGACTTATTCATAGTCAATAATAGTCAGTATTCACTCAGAAATTCAGAATTCGTCTTACCAAGGTTTCAAACGGTTGCATATGGCAAGCACAGCATAAGCTATTTAGGTCCTTTTATTTGGTCAAAACTTAACCCCTTTATCAGATCTTCTGATTCTGTCAATACTTTTAAGAGCCGTGTTAAATCTATCGACCTTTCCAACTTGATGGATGACACCTGCAAAGACTGCTTTCTATGTAATAACTAGCTTCTGATTTTAGTGCTGATCTTTTACACTTGAATGACTCAATTTAAATTTTTATATTTACAACGATATGATTGTATTGTATACTCACATTTTAATGTAGATAGTTAGTTAGTTAGTTAGTTAGTTAGTTAGTTAGTTAGTTAGTTAGTTAGTTAGTTAGTTAGTTAGTTAGGTAGTTAGTAGTCATTCAGTAGTTAGTTAGTCATGTACTTATTATTTGTGATGTAATCTATAGGTAGGTGTCCCCAATTAGCATCTTCATTGAAGATGCTAGAAGATGAAACACAGAGATAAAGTTATGATGATGATGATGATGATGATGATGATGACAGCTTTGACTTTTACAGCCTCAATACACGCATCACTTACTGAATTCGCAATCGCTTCCCACATATCCTGGTGGACATTCACAATAGTAACTTCCTGGTGTATTTATGCACCGTCCGTTGTTTCTACAGGGTCTAGAGACACACTCGTCGATATCTGTGCAAAGATAAATAACTAAATAAAAAACTGAATAAATAAATAGAGAAAGAAAGAAAGAAAGAAAGAAAGAAGGAAAGAAAGAAAGAAAGAAAGAAGAGCCAGTGCAGGACTATCTGAAAAAAGGTAAAAAATAACGCTTCCTGCTCCAACATTGTTCATGGTGAAAAAGGCAAAAATTGCTTTAACTTGGTATTGGTATGATTCTCAATCCATTAGAATAAAATGTTTCGTTTCCTATCGCCCAGCAGCCCCTTTTTTAAATGAAAAAATATAATTATATATCACGAAGTTTTGCTTACATCTCTTTCATTCCCTTTCTAATCGACCTCTTAAATTTGTTTAGACACCTTCGTAAGTGACAACGCCTCATTGCAAAATGTTTGTTGAGGACACATTTTAAAATGACAAAAGCGGGACTGCAAACAAATCTTAATTGAAAGGACCTAATCATTGGGGATCCACTGGAGCCTTTCTTTCTCAGCTAGTTTCCGGTACCTTCTGGGTTTTCTTTTCTGTCAATATTTCTAACTACGCCGATATTTGCTAACTTCTGCACGCTGTGGGCTGTCAAACTCATAATTCTCTAACAACTCGTTTCCCCAAACGGTCCACGACTTAAAAATAAGGTACTGCCCCTTTTTATACGATACCAAAATTGTGACTGCGCTAAGAGAGGGCGGCAGGGTTAACGCATCGAAAGAAAAAGACAAATGAACGTGTATACTCACAAATATGTTCGAAGAGTAGTACAGTTACTACAGTCATTTTTCAATGTCATTTTAAGTTGTGCTGAGTTTATTTCCAAACTTTTCCTAGTTACCTAAGATGTTCGTTCATCGTAAGAAAACTACCGTTTTCAATCGTAATGCTTTTCTGTACTGCTTGTTTAAGGACGGTGCCTCCTTTTGTTACTGCGCATACGTTCTGCGCATCTCGGGATATTCGGGTTTCTTAAGGAACCTGCCTACTAATACAAAAATATTTTTGCGCGGTTTATGACTATGTGGAAAAAGCAGATCTTAGCAAAGGCTATCAGAATCCAAAAAGAAAATTGGGGGTAACCACGCATTTATCAAAGATAATTGAGCTTAAATTTGGAAAGAAATTGCCGTACATTCTTTGTATTTTAACACTTTTTTAGAATTATGGTTGATTAATTATCTCTGAAAAATGCGTGGCTACCCACATTTTTCTTTTTGGATTCCAATAACCTTTGATAAGATCTACTTTTTCCCCATAGTCATAACCTTTGCAAAATACCTCTGAATTAGGAGGCACCGTCTTTAAACGACTGTTCTGAGCTGCTAATTCTGCGCTAATCTTTTAAGGAAGACTTCTGTTTCTGTTGTCTATGCTCATACCGTTTGTGCAGTTCTCAGAAGTGAATCCAGGTTTGCAGTTACAACTATACGTCATGAGGGGTCCGATGGTACATGTGCCATCATGTTGACATGGGTTTGGTACACAGAGAGACAGCTCCTCTGAAGAAAAAGTAATAAGAACGTTTTCAGGATAAAATGCAAACATTTCCTCTACGTTCAATTTATAATAGCAGAAGCTTCTGATATTAGTTTTATGAAGTACTTTTGTCTACTGCGAATACGATAGGACAACGATTGCACGCGTTTGCAGAAAGCAAAAAGCCTCTTTCACTGAAACAACCTTGATTTTCGATTTCAATGATTTAATTTTTCAACTAAAGAAACATTGTGTCCCCTCGTTCACACATAGTCGTGCGTCTGTTACTCCACAATGTTTTCCTTATGTAACTGAAAGTACACAGACGCGATAAACACCTATTAGAGCCTGCTTACAAATGACAAGTCAAGCAAATAAATTCTTACTATCACAAGTTGCTCCTGTAAACCCTGCAGGGCAGGCGCATGTAAATTCATCTCCTTGTGAATCGCAGGTCCCTCCCTTGAGACAAGGCACTGCGGAACAGGGATCTAACACTGCAATTAAAAAATAGAGGAACTCAGGACGGTTTTTTCTAGGGCTTAAAATGAATCTTTACTTACTATGAAATTAAATATCATTTCCTTAAATTCTGGTCAATAGCTTATGAGTGCAAGTAAAAATGGCTCCACATTTATCACCAAAACCTGTGTCTCCTTGGAAAGAGAGTTTATTTAAAGCTATCTTCGCTGAAGCTTGCGTTTGTGGATCACCAAACAAAATCGTGATTTTCATGACGTATCTGGGTACTATATCCTCTAGCGGTTCCATCTTTTACAAATCTGACATCAAAGAGGTTTATCATCCCTTGCTTAGAGAAATGACAAGGGCATGACTTGAATGGTTTGTTCAGCAATTTCAAGGTTTCTTTACGTGCAAACAACAACAACAACAAAATGCTTTAAAGTGAGTGTCAAAATGCTTTAAAGGTTTTGTTCAAAAACACTGCCCGAGGAATCCTCACCTCTTGTTGTAACTGTATGCACCATATCCTACCTCAACACGATTTTCAAAAACAACAGCATAAATCAATAACGTGTCTGAGATTTAAAGAAATAATGATCTACTCCCTTACCTTTACAGATAGAATGCTTCATTTGTTGAGCAAAATAAGGAAGGTCAATGTCATCATATGCGACTGTTTTGAAATAATACTCATTTGGCTTAAATGCGATCTCTTTAAGTTGGCCGTTTGCAATCTGGTTTCCATTTCCAACGGCAAATACTCTGATCCCATTTGCTCTGATTTCCTGTGAAATGACGTCTATTCCATCATCCGATCTCCGGTTTTGTAAAGATATGACAATTTTAGGCACTCCATTGCGTCCGCTGGAAGCCAAAACGCCGTTTTTAACACGTTTGAGACCTTTACCCACATGTCTTTTCATCTTGTTGGGGTAACGTACGCCAGAAATTGCTTGTTTGATTTGTTCAGACAAGTGATCGGTTAGATTGAATATTGTTTCCGATTCCTCAGCATACACAACTAGGGCCACGTGAGCTTCAGGTAAAGAGACATTGAAAACTTTGGCCAAGTTTTTGACAAAGCGTAGACTTCCCCTGAAGTTGCTGAATGTGACGTCGCTGGATCCATCTACCAGGAGCACCAAGTCTATCGTATTATTACAAACTGGTACAAAGAGGTAAAAAGAATAGAATTTAGAAGTTGTTTTCCGAAGAGGGTTGACTACTCTCTTTTAACGCTATAAAGAATTTTTCTTGGTCCCAACAGCGCGTTTCTTCTTACCATTTAAGTTTGAAATAGTCTCATATTTTCGCCATTTTTATCCTACATAGTTTTTGCTCTGCCTAGTGATCGAAAATAGGAAGTAGATTCTGGGCATTTTGTTACGTAAAAGGAAATCAACTCGGCTTGTTTATGGAAACGTTAGTTTAATAATATGGTAGCAAAGTTCATACATTTTGGTCTAACATGGAGTACGGTTTTCAAGCTATATAGGCTGCACACTCCATCCTTAATTCTATATTACAATACATCCGTGATTGTTCCTTCTAGAATACCCTCATACGCTAATTCTTCTTCATCGACATTCAGTGAAAATAAATACTACACAAAATAATTCTGGTCATGGTCAAAGTGGAATGACCTGCTGTTAAATTGCTAACAGTGCTAGTGTTCCTGCTCTAGTCTATTCCTAACAAAAATTAGAAGCCCATACTAACAAGAGACAGCAGACAATGTTAACCTTTTCACTCACCATAGGAACAATTTGCGCCATAAAATCCAGTTGGACAAACACATTCAGTCCCTCCAATTCGGTTTAAGCAGACCTTACCCCCACTACAGGTATTGTTGATGCTGCACCGATCAACGACTGAAGAAGAAAAAAAATAACTTTTAAAAGTCTATGTCAAAAAAGAAGTCTAAACTTACACCGCAAGACCAAGTTTACCACATATGTATGAGGACATATGGCTACTAAGCGCAAACGATTTGACATTATAAATGATAATCTTTTAAAAAAGACAATATTTTACAAATAAACAATGAAGACTAAGGCAACGAGATTCGCGTATTCGCAATATATCACGGTGAATGTGTAACAATTAGTAATAGAATACCACACTGGAGAAAGTCAGTAGCGCACATTTAAAATAAACTCAGTGGATTATCTTGTGGTAAGATACCTCAACATAAATAATAGCTTGATCTAGTTCCTATAACCGTTAAAGACTAAAGAGTACCAAAGTCCAACCTTTAAATTAAATTATTGTCCTGTTTTGCAAAATATTGCAAAAAGAAAATGAATTGAGCCACAGGGGAGTCCTGTGCAATTGGTTACACATACCACAGCTTTCCAAGCGTTCAGATAGTAGGGAGGAGCGCGAAAATTGTGACGCCGGCGAACAATAAAGACGAGGAGACAACATGCCCCTTGTTAGCGCCAGTGTTTGCTTCGCCTCACAATCGTAACTCCTGAAACAGGCCACGTTTGACTAGGCAACGTTCTGTGCAACTTTTGCAGCCGCGAAAACTTAACGTTGCCTTATTTTTAGTGTATTATACCATTCCATGAAAAAATGTATTTTTCCGCTGCTAAAATATTTACGAAAAACAGAGACCGAGTCAATGCGTGTATGTTAGGGTCATTCATTTTTTTGCAAAACTGAAAAATGAAAAGTGTCGGCTCAATTTCATTTTTTTTAACCTCTTTAGAAAATGAAAAACGAATTTCGTGTAATTCATTTTTTAATTTTAATTTTTTTCTGAAGCTCGAAAACTGAAAAACCCGTGTACCTTCGCGCCAATCGATTTTTTATTTCAAATTGAAAATACAAAATCAGAATTTTGGTGTTTTTCGATTTTTAAATACAAGTTGAAAATTAAAAATCATTCATTTTTTACTGATTTTCGATTTTTCAGCTTTCTTTTCGTTATAGAAAATGTAATATTGAAAGTTGACTTTTTTGAGAAAATTTTTATTTTCAATTGTCCTTTTCTCATTTCTCTTGTACAGATTGAAAGTAGAAAAACCAAGATTTTTGAACTTTTGGTTTTAATTTAGAAAGTCAAACTTCGTATTGATTCCACTTTTTTCTCAAAACACTAAATCAAAACACTAAAAACAGCAGACTTTTCGGGGAGGGGGAGGTGCCCAATTCGCCCTCCCTAGGCAGTCACTTTTCTTGTTCTTTTCGCTTTATTTCCCTCTGTTGTCTTGCTGATGCTAAGGATGGATGCGATGGACGAGAGCGTTGCCCGAGTTTCCGAACTTTGTGTAGAAATTAACAACAAGGTTAGGGACCTGCAAAGAAGGGAACTAGCGACATTCAAAGAACAATCTGCAGAGACATATGGAGCCCTCTGGTGCGCATGGCTCAGTGCTGCAACAGTATTTTGGGAAGTGACTCGTGTGTGCGCCAGTGGATGGCGGACAGCACTATATGCCTACATTGCAATACTGATGATGCAACCACTTTGATTGGGCAGGGATTGGATGGCCTTATTGATTTGATAAAAGAATAGACTGAGCCGTGGACTTGAACTACCATGACTGCCGTCAGATAAACTTTAAGTATTCGTTGAAGTTGAACAGACGTTGATAACACCCGAATGTATGTTAGGTTTGTTTTGTTACAATTTTCATTTGGAAATGCCCTTATTCTGTCTGTTAGCGTACGCATGTTTCATTTTCATCCAATGATTTGTACGTTTTGCGGGACAAGTGTCACAAATAGCAAGTCACTTTAGTTCTGATGAAATGAATAGTAGTCGATTTGGAAATCAACATGGGCCCACTTGTTGACATCTACAATTAGCTTTTTGATTGTATTTGACCAGGATTTCCGTGTCAATTTGTAGATTAGTTTTTTTTTTTTTTGAAAAAAAAATTTTAATCATTACATTTGCATATCTTTACAATAACTTGTCGAATACAATATTTCCATGAACCTGCGCGTAAAAATATTGTTTGCTGTTCAGTCATTCTAGCCAAGTGAGCGGGGCGTGATGATCAAAACATGTGACGGATTTAGCGCAAAAAAACTTTGCTCCGGTCAAGGATATGCCCAAGACCTTGATCATTTTTTGGGTCTTTTCAATGGAAAAAAAATAACACATTAGCCCGAAAACAGAGGTAAGTAGAGCGAAAAGAACAAGAAAAGCAGTACCTCGGGGAGGGCGAATTGGGTGAGTCCCCTAGCCCCACACCCCGAAACCTCTGTCGGTTTTAGTGTTTTGATTTTAGTGCTTTGCGATAATAGGTGGAATCAATGCGAAATTTGACTTTCTAAATTAAAATCAAAGCATCTTCATTTTTCTATTTTCAATCGGTAGAAAAGAACTGTAAAAAGGAAAACTGAAAATTGAAATTTTCTGAAAAAGGTTAATTTTCAATGTTACATTTTCCGCAACGAAAACAAAACCCTTATAAATCTAAAGTCAGAAAAAAATGGTTGATTTTCAATTTTCAATCTGTATTTGAAAATCGAAAAAAACAAAAATTCTGATTTTTGTATTTTCAATTTAAAATCAAAAATCGATTGGCGCGAAGGTACACGGATTAAATACCGTGTGGTTCATTTTCAATTTTCATTTTTTCTGGAAAATTGAAAAATGAAAAACGAAAAATAGAAAGGGATTCATTTTTCTAAAAAAATAAAGTGTCACTCTATACGTGCTTTCAGAATCACGTAATTCACGCATTTTGCGCGCACCTTTTCGCTAAGTTGAAGAGCAAAATGGCTGAACTCTCTTCGGGTCTGGTGAAATTCAGACGAATTTATCACATTGTCAAGAGGACGTGGTGAAGCCAGAGTGGATCGAAAGCTGAAGAAAACTTTTAAAAGTAAACACGGACAGACTGTCAGTTATGTTTGGGGTAAGTTAACTGATGCGAAATCAACGCTTCTATTCATGAAACATGTAGCAGTCAATTGAACGTTATTTCGGTGAAGCTTATCGTAGGTCTTATTACAGAAGCTGAGAAGACATCGGCTGAAGGGTGAAGCGGCTAAACATGAAACGTAATCTCGTCGGCTTCCTCCACAAGAGATCTGGGTACGGTATACCTTATTATAGGAATGTAACAAAGCATTTTAACAACGCGAACAAAATCTACGCGTTACAAAATTAACACGAATTTTCGAAAAGTTTACATCCATTTAATTAACGCTATTTTCCGTGGGCCCCCCGTGCCCTATTCTCCTCTACTGTGGGACATTTTCCAATAGATCTTAGCTGATATATCTGGTATGCACTGCAGAGAGGAGCTGACACAAGAGTTGAGGTCAAATCTATTAGACACAAGCCATCTCCGCTTGTTCAAGGCGGAAATACCTAGTATTGAGGTGGCTGGGAAATGGAAAAAAAAGCGATGGGCATTTTGCACAAGAAAGTAGAAGAAGCCGAGCTATACTCTTGGAGATAATGATCATTACTTTGATGAATGTAAAGACATTTCAAAATTAATATTGAATGACCATGTGTCGACTGAATCTGACGGAGAGGTAGATGGCATGTAACTTTCCTGTAAAAAAGTGTAATTTAAATTAACAATGACGTAAATTAAAGTGCATAAAAAATTCGTGTTAATGATATGCGTCGTTAATTTCCTATGATGAGGTACTTAATTTACTGTAGTTCCCATTCACCTGAACTAAGGAGAGAATGAACCGGCTGTTGTTGCAGTGCTTGTGGAAGTAACTGAACTTAAAGACCTTTTACTGAATACATTCGAGCTGAGGCTGTTAACCTCGACCATCACAAAGTTACCATCTGAAACGAGGACAGATCAAACCTTTCATCCTTCGAAGGCCATTCCCGTATCTCCTTGAAACTCGATCGTCAACCACGTGAATGGAGCTTTTTTGGAGCTGAAATGTGGGAAGGATAACTACAGTAAATTAATTACGCCATGAAAGGGTTGAAATGACTTTTTGTTTCATGTTTAGCCGCTTCACCCTTCAGCTTCTGTAACAAGACCTACGAAAAGCTTCACCAAAATGGCGTTCAATTGACTGCTGCATGTCTCTTGAATAGAAGCGTTGATTTCGCATCAGTTAACTTACCCCAAACATAACTGACAGTCTGTCCGTGTTTACTTACGTTTTCTTCAGCTTTCAATCCACTCTGGCCTCACCACGTCCTCTTGATAATGTGATAAATTCATCTGAATTTCCCAGACCCGGAGAGAGTTCAGCCATTTCGCTCTTCAACTTAGCGAAAAAGTGCGCGCGAAATGCGTGAATTACGTGATTCTGAAAGCACGTATAAAGTAACACTATATTTTTTTAGAAAAAAGAAAAACGAATTTCTGTCTACTTTTCATTTTCCAATTTTTTCACAAAAATGAAAAATTAAGCAAAAACTCAATTCATTTTTCATTTTTCATTTTTCAATTTTCCAGAAAAAATGAAAATTGAAAAATGAACCACACGGAATTTGTTTTTCATTTTTTGAAGAGGTTAAAAAATGAAATTAACCAAACTTATATTTATTTTTCTTTTTTCGAGCTTTAGAAAAAAAGGAAAATTAAGCCGACACTTTTCATTTTTTTTATTTTTCAGTTTTGCAAAAAAATGAATGACCCTAATATACACGCATTCGAGTCTTTTTGTTTAAAGATTGTGACAATGGTAATATGTGAGATTTGTCCGTTGCAGGGAAGCTTAATTGAGAATTTTTGTGCCACCTGGACGCAATTTTATTCATTCATTCATTCATTCATTCATTCATTCATTCATTCATTCATTCATTCATTCATTCATTCATTCATTCATTCATTCATTCATTCATTCATTCATTCATTCATTCATTCATTCATTCATTCATTCATTCATTCATTCATTCATTCATTCATTCATTCATTCATTCATTCATTCATTCATTCATTCATTCATTCATTCATTCATTCATTCATTCATTCATTCATTCATTCATTCATTCATTCATTCATTCATTCATTCATTCATTCATTCATTCATTCATTCATTCACTCACTCATTCATTCATTTATTTATTTACCATATTTAAACAGAGATGCCCAGTTCAGCATACGCTGGTTTAAATGGGGCTCTGTAGACTATCTAACAACTATCTAATAAGGACACGAAATTCAAAATAACCTTGAAGATTAAATAAATAAATAAATAACACACAAAGGATAAACAATAAACAATAAAAGGCCTTTTTCTGAACGCACTTTTCAGCATCTGAAGTGCTTTCTTAGGTCTGATTTAAAAAGCGACATATCGCGCACATTTCTTAGGTCCGACGTCAGCGTATTCCGTATTTTAGCTCCGCTGTACCTAAACGATCCCTGGTATTTGGATGTCCTTGCCGAAGGCAGTCGGAGCAGATCTCTGTGTCGCGTGTTGTATGAGTAACACTCGAGCGAGCGGCTAAATTCATTAAGTAAGGTGGCACTAAGCTATGTATGCACTTGAAGACTAGCATGCATTTTAAATAATCTCTATAACAGGTGAAAAAAAAAACACACACACACACAAACACACATACAAAAACAACACAAACAAAAAATAACTAGCATTACAGCTCACCCAGTACCTAGCCTCACCCTGTAAACCGTTATAAACAGTACCAAACGAAATGTCTGCCAAATGGCTTCATTTGATTACGTCAGTTCACTTATCCGGTAAATGAATTTGACGGGTACTAGACACTAATGTTTGGCAAACGAACGGCGAGGTTGAGTACCCTACAGTTATAATCAAAGATTGCTACAAGATCAGGCAGCTAATAAACTATGCACCATACCCTCTTCGCAGTTTACTCCTGTAAAATCCGAGCCGCAGTCGCAATGGTAACCGTCTAGCATGTTGATACACGATCTATTGTTTCTGCACGGATTGCTAAAGCAATGATCCACCGCTGAAATAGATAACATACAAAAGACGTTACTTTTTTTTATGGAATAAACATTCCATGACTTTTCTTTCTTAGTGATTGCTTTATCCAAATGAGGGGATTTGCTGACACCATAGAGGCAATCAGGCTGCATAAGCCTTTTTTTGCAGCGAATGCAGCGAAACCATCGATAAGAGTTTGCTTTGTGGGATTTTTCCCCACAGGGATTAAAACATCAGATTCGGCAGTATTGTTTCCACAAATCGATGGTTCGTGTTACCTCAGTGAACGTAGATAAAACTTAAAATAGCTTTTCGAAAGTAGGCAACATTAAGGTACTTATACAGAATTTACGCAGTACAGATAGATTTCATTACCTTCACAGATTATCTCATGTAACCTCCAGCTACGACTCTCGAGATCATCAAATGTTGTCAGGAAAGTGGTTTTAGCAAGAGGTTCACTGGCCATTCGTTGGACTTGTCTTATGTCATACCATTCACCCAAGGCAGCCACTATAACAGTGACGTTCATGTCATGAAGTTGAGATGCAACTGACACAGCATCGATAGATGTTCCATCAGTGAAGACTACAAGAACACGATGGACGTTTGGTCTACTGTGGACGAACAATTCCTCTCTGGTGACATTCAAACCGGTTCCTATCCGTGTCCATCCCGAAGGATAAACCAAGTTGGCCAAAACATCGTTTACTTGATTTCGAGTAAAGGAAAAATTCGCTTTTACTTCTGCCTCTGTAGCATAAAGAACAAGTCCGATCTTTGTCTGTGCGTCGCTGAAGGAGCTGACCATAATTTTGGTCGCGTTGACGATCTTTTCGAAATTGTTGTCACCCCATTGGTTGAGGCTGGAAGATCCTTCAATCATGAAGGCAAGGTCGATCTTGCTTTCATTACAAGCTGAAAAAAGATAGCGACAACTCGTATTAAGTCTTATATAAAGTCTCAAGTCTTATATAACTCGTCTTATATAACTCGTATCAAGTCTTATAAATTATTATAAGCCTCGACGTTGTAACTCCGAGTTTGCTATATCTTCATATACACTTCTCCATATCCGGCGACATTGAGAGTTCTTCAATTTACTCAACTAAAGGGTAAAATATAAATTACCAGTTCAAGAATAAAGGACACAAACAAAGTACACTTTATTTTGTCTAGGTATATTGAAAAACGCGCACTTTCCATATTAAGTAGCAGTAATGACATAATACGTTATGTCTTAAGTAGGGAACAATCAAACTGCAGAAAACTGCAACATTTTGAGGTGAGTATTATTATAACAACATTTAAAAAACTTACATTTGTCGCATTTTTTGCCTGCAAACCCGGCATTACAATTGCAAAAAAAGTCTCCAGCTCTCTCAACGCAGCTTCCTTGTTGGCAAATGTCAACTGGCAGGGAACACTCAGCTATGTCTGCAAAATAAATAGTTGATTTCGAGATAAATAAGAGACATTGTTTCTAATGAGAGCACGAGGCAACTCTTGGAACAGTGCCCACCTTCTTCACATTCGGGTCCAGTCCATCCCTCAGCACATGCGCAGTAAAAGGAACTTGGCAGTAGAACTTGACATGTTCCTTTATGCTTGCAGGGGTTAGGACTGCAAGGGTCGTTTTCTGTAGAAAAAAAAAACTTGTGTATATAATTGTATCTAATGCCTCGGCTGGATGCACGACCTTTCAAGTTTCTCATTAATAAGTGGCAATAAGAACCTTTTGCAAGTAACAAGGGCTGTCGAATGGCTTAGGAAGTAATGATTGGTCATATGCAATTATTATATATTCAACTAACAAGTGTCCAACTGTCACTTTTGAAATTTTACTATATAATTTGTGTAATGAGCTACTGAACTGTGAATGCCACAACATGTGCGGAGCAGTTAAGTCGTCAAGAGAAAGGAGTAATAATAAATTCTCCTCCCCTGTAGATGGGCACCAGTCCATCGAGACTTCAAAAATGTCAAAATGTCTCTCTTTGCGTAGTTTGAAAGTGGAAGTCTCTAAGTTCGTGCATGTGACCTATGATATATTTATATACGATATGTATTAAAAGTACCTTTGTCACAGTTTCTTCCTGAGTACCCTGCTGTGCAGTTACAAGTGTAGCCAAATTCGGCCGACTGAGAACACGAACCGTTTCTGCATGGATTACTGGAGCATGGGTCAAGCCCTGTAACAATAATCTTGAAGCTAAGTAATAATCATAAACTTAATTTTAATGCATAGTTGGAAAAGAAAGGTGTCATATAATAAAAATACAATTGCCAAAAAAGAAAAAAAATAGAAGGGTATTAATTATGTGCGAAACATATAACTACGGAAGAAGTATGTTTTACAGTATATTTTTTTATATTTTCGCTACACATTTGTTTATTTCTTTTACCCTGTTCAGCCTGGCCTTTTGGTTTTCGTTCCTGAACCTGGAGAAGGGGGCTGGGGGGGGGAGCTTAACTACAAGAATACTTAAAAGCTATAACAACGAAACGACGAGGTTAGACGAGTCCAAAATGTTTTCTTTGAGGTCGACGTCACATCATGAGGGAATCACGCCATGGCTTCCACAATGGCGTCTATCTTGAATCCACCATCTTAGTTTCCTTGCTTTTTTTCAAAACCTCTGAGAAGCACTAAAATTGGTCCAAAAGTAATTAAAACCAAGAAATGAACACAAAGGATTGTCTGGAACTGTAACACGTAGCAAAATAGGTTTTTCTTTATACCCTATTTAGCCAAGGCGTTTTTGGAGTTCCTTAGAACTGAGAGGAAAAAAGTGCCTCCTCCGCTTAACTCCAAGAGTATTAAAGCTTGTGACAACAGAATGTCGAGAGTATATAGTACGTCCCGAAATGCCTCCTTTGAGGTCCAACAACAAGACCTGATGACGTCACTAGACGTAAAAATTATTACGTTATGATTTCCTAAAATGGCGGCCATCCTGGATCCGCCATCTTGGAGTTCTATCTTTTTCCAAATCCTGCAAAAACCATTAAACGTGGTCAAAAAGTAATGGCAAGGAATTAAAGAACACTCACATGATGTAAACATGTAAACGTTAGCGAAAGGAAGATAAAATTTTAAAGTTAAAACAATAAAATTTTAAATTTTGGTAAAAACCGCCTGTCAAAGGAAAAATCACAAAGTTTGGAGACTTTTGCTTGAATAGCGAAAAGGTAGTAAACGTTCAAAGTCAGAAGGATGGGCACTGTGCCCCCTCCCCCACCAGGTTGAATAGGGCTTATTGCAAGAGCGGCCTTTCTAGCCACTCGTCTCAGACATTTCTTCATTTTTGTTCTTCTGTACCTAATGCTCTAGTCGCACATGAAACACAACATCCCAGGGGACCTTTGGCCCCATGATAATTTTTAATGAATGAATGAATTAATTAATCTGAATAACTCAGTTTGTTAGAGATCTTGCATTGGCGTTTCATTTTAACTTGTTACAGGAGAACAATCTTGGGGAGATTCAAGAGAAAACGCGGGGACATAAAAGATTTACGTATACCTTTTGCCAAGACATCCTTAAAGGACGCAATTTCCATTGAGAGTTTCTCTCTACTGCTAAGTGTGATTAAAAAGTTATCATCTGGATCTGAAGAAATCTCTTTCAGCTGTCCATTGCTGTACTCGGTTCCTACGCCAATAGTAAACACTTTGGCTGTGATGTTGGTGAGCAGGCTATGGGAAGGAACTTCAATATCATCATGTGATTTGGAAGCTGTCAGAATCACCAGAGCTCTCTGAGCATTTGGCCGTGATGCTCCGGACATAAAAGCGGAAAAGATAAGTGATAGCCCTGCGCCCATATTACTCAGCCGAGATGCAGGATATGCGATATCATCCACAGCGCTGTCCAAGGACGATTGGTTGTAGTGATCGTCGAAGACAATGACTAATTCTGGTGTGTTGCCGTATACAGCCACTGCGACATGAGTGCCTACCTTAGACACATTCAAGGAAGCTGTTGTGGCTTTGATGAAAGACAGGAAATTTGTAAAGGTGTCCCTCGTTACGACCAGTGAGCCGTCGAGAAGAAAGGCAATGTCCAGTTTGCTGACACCCGTAGCTGGAGAAAACAAAAGATGATGCTAAACTAATCGAATACTTCTTACATGAGTGAGTAATAATAAGAAAAAAGATTTACACGTTTGTCCACAATAAAAAGACAGTTGAAGTGTATACTTTTCATGCTACACTTTCCATGCGCGCATGCATGACGTAGTTCCTTTAACTTACTGTACTGGCATTCGGGTCCGTACTGAGTGTCATTACAAACACACTGAAAACCTCCCCGTGTGTTGATGCAGCTTTTTCCATTATCACAAGATATGGGTGTTGGACCGTCACATTCGTCGATATCTAAAAACATTTTACAATAACAGTGAAATTTTTCTCGCGCTTGTACATATAACGATTTGACACAGAGGATGTTCGATGGATGAATGAATGAACGAATAAACGAATGAATGGACGAATGAATTAATAAATGAATGGGAATTAGCAGTGGCGAATCGACAGAGTGGCTCTTTATCCACTCTTTCTAGATCGACTTGAGAATGTGCGCAGGACATTTGTCAATGAGCTTTGGCTGCGATATGAATTCAGCCGATGATTGGTTCGCAGGTTTTGGTTTCAAAACTTGGGTTTGTTGTTGTTCGAGTGTGACAGCTAAACTTAACTTTTGAGGAAGAAATGATAATGTGTTAAGATTTAAGAACTTCGATAGCACAGAAAAGTTTGTCTTTAGTCGAAAGAGAACGTGAAACGATTTTATTTTATGGAACAGAATTTAACACTGCCAACATTGAAAACCTGTCCATCATAAAGAGAAAGGAAAGGTTCAAAAAAATATTATTTGAAGGATTAAGTCATATTGTAATTCGTAGCGCTTCAATGAGTGTGTTTTATCCACTTTAATGGTTAAAAAGAAAACAACGGAAATCAAAAATTGATAAAGTATTGAACGTGTCAACTTGGAAACGAACTTGTCAACTCCATTTAGCGGATTTATCGGAGGAATTTTCCAATTGTCTGCATGTATACACACTCGCCCATCGAAACAAAGATCAACAAGTTATGATGCTACAGTAAAACCATGCTCTATGACTAAGTCGTTAAAACGACCACCTTGTCAGTACGGTAACGTTTTAATTTTCTTAGTCACCATGTTCATGCTGCATTTTTTGTTTTGTTTTCAGAAAAAAAATGAATGTGGACCAGAAGCCTAGTAGTCCCTCTCTTAATAGACGGACGAGCGAGCAAAATCACGTGATCGGCAATTGAGCGAGCGAGAGGCATGGAAACGTCATGGAAATACATGCGAATGCAAATGCAAAGTCAATGAATGCAAATACAATCA
Organism: Siderastrea radians; assembly: GCA_964017195.1. Taxonomy (NCBI): domain Eukaryota; kingdom Metazoa; phylum Cnidaria; class Anthozoa; order Scleractinia; family Rhizangiidae; genus Siderastrea; species Siderastrea radians. The sequence goes on from OZ024899.1 coordinate 15,873,417, forward strand.
TGCAAATTCATATGAAATGCATCCAAATGCAAAGTAATGGAATACAAATTCATACTGTACCTTGTTCACAGTTCGGTCCTGTGAATCCATTTGCACACGAACAAGTGTAGTTGTTGTTCGATGTTGTACAGGTTCCTCCATTCCTACATGGAAAACTTGCACAAGGATCCACAGCTATACGACAAAAAGTACAAAAACACAGTTTATTTAGTATATAATGTTTAATTATTAGGAAAGAATATTTCACCTTCTTTATGTTTTTACATAATTTCACACTTTCTTTATCATTATCTTCGTCGTTTTAATGACGACCGGATTAGAGCTTACATCTTTTGGTAATTTAGGCGCACAATAAGACGCTTGATATCTATCAAGAAGCCAGTCATCATCAACAATTGATAAATGTACTATACATTGCCATAAACCCAACGGTAATTAGAGAACACTGGAAAAATGCGGAAGTAAAGAGTGCTTTCTTTCAATAAATGTCTGACGGAGCTTTATCAGAAATCGACTTGAAAAAATTAACAAGAAAAACAAAACAAAACCAAACATACAAACAAAAACTAAGCAAGTTAACCTTCAGCAATTACTCCCCCAATAATTCCTTCTAGAGTGTCCAAGTGCTGGAAGCTTGTAATAAGTACCACAGAAGGATTGCTGGCAATGGTTTTCAGTTGGCCCAAGTTGAAGTTGCTGCCTACACCAATCGGAATTATGATCACTCCTTGATCTCTAAGACCTTGGGATATCGCTGTAAATTCACCACTTAGCACTTCACTGACAAAAACAAGCAGAACGTCTTTGGCGTTGTCTCTACCAGAGGCGAACAATGTGTTGTTGACGATATTAAGAGCTGACGTGATGTTAAGTGACGATTGGTTCAGGGAAGAGATACTATCAATCGCAGATGAGACCGCAGAGAAGGTGTAGTGTTGGGTAAAGTTAAAGCTGATGACAACATCTCTTGCATAAACCGCGGCCGCCACGTTGGTTTGGTGTTGGGAGATGTTGAAGAAAGACAGAACGCTTATTGCAAATAGTTGAGTTCGTCGGTATTGCTCATGGGTGAGGAAAGATGACCCATCGAACAGGATTGCGCAGTCAAAGATATTGTTCGTTACCTCTATAAGAGAACATCAATTGTCAACATTATTTTTAAAGTACTGTTCTGATTTGGAAGGTATGTAGATCTACTCGAGTATTACTTACCCCAAAAGGAGTTTTCTAAGGATTGAAAAACAGCAGATTAAAACACCCAAGTAAATGAAATAACACAAACAAGTTTACATACAAATGTCAACAATATGCAAAAACACACACACACATGCACATGTCAGTAAATAAAAAAGTACAAATGCATCTAACAAATGCATCTGCCGCCTACCTATCTGGCAATGCCTTCCTGTGAACCTGTTCCCACAGAGGCATTCATAACTTCCAAATGTGTTCTTACAACCAACAGCGTTATTGATGCATGGGTTGTTGAAGCACTCGTCAATATCTGCGATATAATAAAAAAAATGTTTGTATTTACCTACGCAAGATGGAATATAAGGCTTTGTATCCAACGTGTCACGTGGCATCCTAGCTGAGTATTTGACTTAACTACACACTTTGATTCCAAGGTGAAGTCACTTTTCTAGCTCACCATACTTGTCTGGCTCTTTGCTTTGAACAACTACCTTTACGTCCAACTTGTGAAAGTGACTATCTGAAGGGTTATCTAAAGGCCCGTTTAAGTGACCCTAGTGAACAGGGGCAACCTACCAACTAAAGGTGAAGGTAGTGCCGTTCTACATGCAAAGTTCGAACATGGTAGGGGCACCCTCCCTAGCAGGGTCATTTTTAAAACAATTAAAAAAACATGTTTTTAAAAGCTAACTAGTGAGCAGCACTGTGCGAACTTAAGTTGTAAAACTTGTTAATTCTCCTACGCGTCTAGTCCGACTTAACCGGACTTCACCAGGGAGTTTTAATTTGTTTAAAAAAATTGTTTCAAAAAATTGTTTTAAAAAGTTTCCAAACCATGCTCGAGTTTAGCGCCTTTTACGCGTGATCAGCGGTAATCTGAGAACAACAAAACATAGCCCTACCCCCTAGGGCTAGCCCTACTTTTTGGTTTTACATGTGCTTATGTATGTAAAACTTGTCCTTACCATGTAGGGTTTCCCTACCTTCAAGGTAGGGAAACCCCTTCCCCTAGGGGCACCGGGCCTCCCTCGCATGTGACACGAACTGCTTAATACAAAGAAGAAGGGAAACTCTACTACTTAGGGTAACCCTATTACCAAGGGGCACCCTCTCTCATGTAAACCCCTCTCTCATGTAAACGGCCCCTGACAATGGAAATGCTTGGAATTAAGGCATGTATATTTGAAGCTATTCATATATATTTTTTGGCATCTCAAGTGCTTTTGTACATCCAAAACTAATCCATAATTATAAAACATTTACTATTTCTTTCAAACGGTGTTTGGGGCCACTGGACATTAGCATAAGCATGATCGAGGTATATACAGAAAAAGAGGGAATAAAAAAAAAGAAGAGCAAAGAAGAAACAAACAACAGTGCTGATTTCCTTGTGCTTACGTTCCCTTTTGTGTCATGTTAATTTTTAGCATAAAAAGAACGATAGTGTTCATTTTTTCCCCTAGAGTCTGCGCCCTTACTTTGGGCCTTTGCTTATCTTGTGATTGTTTTCGTGCTTGTGCTGGATGTATGCCTTATATCTAGTTCTGCTTCTGGATTTGTCACTGCGTGTGGACATGTTTGTGTTTGCGCTTGTGCTTCGTCTTATACTCGTGTTTTTGATTATGCTTATGTTCCAAGTGAAAACCACCATTTGCTTTTCTAAGCTGGCATTACCTTGCAGGAGTCAAGGGACTGCAATTTGATACTCCGGAATCACCTGGAAAAACTCCCTCAGCTATCACTGTCACATAACTACATGTAAATGTCAACCTACCAAGTTCGCAAGTCTTTCCTGTCAATCCCGGCGGACAGTCGCATCGAAAGTGTCGACCATCAACAACGTGGCAAGTTCCTTTATTCTTACAGGGCTGAGGATCGCAAGGGTCCGCCGCTGGGATATAAACAAATATATTTGTTGACTATAACGTATTATGCACTACTCAGACAGTTCTATTACTTACTTATATTTCCACGACGGCGGCGGCAGTGATTTAGAGTGTCACAAAGGAGAGGTTTAATGACAATTCACTGTGCATTTCTCTATAACTCTATGGACTTGAAACCAGTTGCTTTAGGAAATAGCCAATATTCATTTGGATTTTAACTTCTAAAGATGTCACTCACCTTTACAGACACTTGGTAGGAAGGACTCCAGAAGGTTAACAAGGGAAGCAAACGTTACATCGAAGATGTTTCCATTGTCTGGGTCTGAGGCCATATCGGCTAACTCGGAATACACAGCGTCACCAACACCGACTGAAATGATATGCACTCCTGTGTCACGGAGACGTGACGCTGGCACTTTTACGCTGTCATGAGATTTACCATCAGTCAAAACAATGAGAATGGCGGGAAGTCCCTGTCTGGCCGCTGAAAAGACGTCCGTTCTCATTCGAGTTAACGCTCCCCCTGTGTAAGTGGATCCAGAATCATATGGGATGCTTTGTACAGCGTTCATCAAGGATTCCGTGGTGGAATAAGCAGTGAAGTTGAACCTAACTTTGAAGTTAGGTTCGAAGTTCCCTGATCCAGAATAGGTCGCAAAGGCAATTCTAGTATCATTCTCGCCAATCACTACCGCTTTGATGAATCCTTTAATGAAGTCTCTTATTCTTTGAAAGTTGTGTTTGTCGGCCGCGTTGATACTACCGGAACTGTCAATAAGGAAGCCAACGTCCATCTTTGTCTGGTTACATTCTAAAAAGGTTAAAATTAAACAACAACTTAAGCAGCAATTAATACTCTAGAATAACATAGCATGCAGGTCAAGGATAACAATGAACTTTTTTCAGTTAAAAGTTTGCTAAACTGCAGTCCAAGCAATTAACAGCCCATTTAGGACTCGAATTCGTAGAATATTTGTCAGAGGAATATTATTGTCATGGAAGAGACAGAAATTGGAACCATGCATATCTCAAACCTAGCTAAAAGTGGGATCGACAATTTCCGCAAAACCTTGCTCGACCAAACGACTCTACTAAAACTTGACAAGGCTTCTATTAGTTCACGCCTTTCTAGGGAAACAGGGCTTGTACTGATTAAGTATCACTTACGAATGGTGCAATTGATGCCGTAACGATTGCTAGTGCAGAGACACGATGATCCTCCAGGGAAGTTGTGACAAACTTGTTCATCTGGGCATTGAGTTATGTTATTAGCACACTCATCCACATCTAAAAAGAATAAACAAGAATTTTTGCAAGAATTTCAGCTTTCATGCCGTAAGACCGAAGCGTTTGCGAATAAGGGAAAAAGCTAAAATTGGCACTTCCTTAATTATCAGACTCAATTATATGAAGTTGTCACAAGGATTTCCATTAAGGATTTTCAAAAATCCCAAATTTTACCCTAACAAAATTCTAAAATAACTAACAGCACCTTGGAAAAATGGCACTGAAGAGTTACTAATTAAATTGTCACACAGTATGAATTCATCCACGGAATGAAAAGAATACATTCACATTATAAAGCTCAAGGTGTGGCTGAGAGAGCGAGGAAAAGTTACGCTTTTTCTCAACGTAAGGCCTTCTATAAAATGATACAAATGAATAAGCACGTTATTTGTGTGTGAATGAAACGCAGTTTCATATAAAAGAGGGGAACACAAGGCCTCCCACTGAAGTTAAAGGAAATGGTCTTACCAACTGAGCAATTCTTTCCAGTCCATTGAGATGGGCAGTTGCACTGGTAGTCATCTGGTAAGCTCGTGCAGTTTCCACCATTTTCACAAGGGTCGTTTGTACAGAAATCAATAGCTGTGAGATAGGAAGAAAAGGAAAAACAACACGAGTTCAGCACGATTAGGAATGGCGCCTCCTAATACAGAGGAATTGTTGCAAAGTTTATGACTAGGCTACGCTCAGTGGTTAGAGCGTCCGACCTGTGTACGGAAGGACATGGGTTCGATTCCCTTCGGGGACTCAGATTTTTTTCTTTGTGCCAAGCTCGCGATATTCTGAATATTCCATCTTTTCTTACTTCTTATCCGAGCTTACAATTTACCATTTTTCTTTATTTATCGATGAATGGCATTTTCTTTCCAAATTTAAGCTCGATTATCTCTGAAAAATGCGTGGTTACCCCCGAATTGCTTTTTGGATTCCCGATAGCCGTAGCTAAGATCCGCTTTTCCCTCATGAACATAAAATACGCAAGAATACTTTTGTATTAGTAGGCAATCCCTTAAGAAACCCTAGTATACTCAGACCAGACTGAGATGAGCAGAACTTAAGCGCAGTAACAAAAGGTATTTAAGTTAGTGTGCATGTGAAGTCCAACATACTCCCGGAAGGCCGGAAACGTGCAGGTGCCAGTAATGAGTTCTGGAGTTTTCTATAGTAGGTACTTGACAATGAAAATCACCACTTCCTTTTGTACAGATCCTTATCTGATGACAATTCATATTTATACATTGGAGAGAGTACAACGCACGGTTTGATTGGTCTAAGGGAGTCTAAGAATAAAGCACAGACGCCCGAATGACGTAAAGTGCCGCAAAGTTCTGTAGGGGTAAATTATTACGCCCACAGAAAAGATTTTTTAAAACATTTCTAATTTAGAGCGTTATCAACGATATCAAAACGATGTATGAAAAAATATTCCATTTGGTCGCGCGTTATGTACTCTGATACCGCACAGAGGACGTCAAAACGAAGTAAAAACATTAGTCGAGCTTATCGCCAGCGGCTCGTAACACACTTCTATCTTCTTACTCCGCATTTTGACGTCATCTGTGCGTTATCAGAGCACACAAGCATTTGTTAAATAATACCTTGAAATTCAGACCCAGAAAGTTGGAACAGCTGGTGCAAGGTTTAAGTGAATTTTCTTAAATGCACTGCTCTCCATCCTCCATTCTTCTTTTTATAATTCATGTATCTTTCACAACTCTAATGTCAAGGAACTACACGTTAAGGTACACTGTCAAAGGTATATCTGTCCCACCTTCTCTTTCGGCCCACTAAAGGAAAAACCAAAAGATCGAAGCGGACACGAGACACCGGTGGAATTAAAGTCTCAACCCTCCCCCCCCCCCCCCCCATCCTCTTTCCTCTTTCCAACGGAGACGGGCTTCTTTTTTATCATTGACTAATACATAAAAAAATTAGAGGTTTTTTTTTCTTACTAAAGCAAATCTGGTCGCGGAGTTCTCCTTCAATGTCTGGTAAATCCGAAAATCTTCTGGTATCAAAGACATGGGTTGCATCCGGATCTGTAGCCATCTCATTTAGCTCTGGCTTATAAAAACAGCATCCAACTCCAACGCTTATGATTGTCACGCCCATATCACGCAGTCGTCGAGCAGGAGTAACGACGCTGTCTTGTGATAAACCATCTGTTATCACAACCACGACTTTTTCAATTTGACTTCTATCCCCCAGGTTTTTAAAGATTTGATTTTTGATAACTTCTAGACCTTGCCCAGTTCTGGTTCCTCCACCTGGATAACGCATCCCCTGAATGGCTCTAACAACATTTTCATTACTGTAGTGAGTGTTCAGGCGGTGGACGATACTATAGGAATGCCAGTAAAGAACAGTTGCTACATTGACTTTGTCTCTTCCGACTTCAAAGGTGTTGACAAGTGCGATGATAAAATCCTTGGAACGCTGAAAGTTTCCTGCTCCTTGTGCTTCTATGCTTCCTGATCCATCAACCAAGAAAACTAAGTTGAATTTCTTTGTTAAGCAAGCTGAAGAAAAAAGGAATAAGCGTGTTAACCACAACCGCATTCTTGTGGCGCGTTTTGTTAGGACATATTTAGGACATTCCAAAGTCGAAACATCTAGTAATACCGCATACATTATTATCTGTTGGTTTAAATTGAATACGTGACGAGATAGTGTCAGGAAATAGTGCTCGTCAAGCAAAAACAAAAACAAACAAAAAAAACTGGATGGATAGTACGCTTGAAAAAACTTTGTTTGGGGGTTCCTTATATTTTGGAAATTTTCGTCTTATTTTTCTTTCCATTCTTTTTCCTCCTATCTTTTCTGTTTAAGCTGTTTCTTGCAGCTTTCCATCTAAAAGCTCAAACTTGGGCAGTTTTTTGGCGGAGGAACATTTAGTTGTTAACAATAAAAGCAATGGAGTGTTTCCATTATCATCCTTATCATCATGTTATTGTCAACGAGTCAGCCGAGGGAAGACGCGAGGCTGGCGAGGCGGCAGCATTATAGAGCCGATGCGCGAGGTATTGTACAGACGAAAAAAGTCTCGACCGACGTGTAAGGTAAGGTAACAAAGAGCTAACACAAGAACCAATCAGAGGGTGGGATTTGGTGTATGACGTCATCATGTCATCAAGTTGTTTATCCGTTCGACTCGGCGGTCGTGAGAGACCTTTGATAGTAGGGAGTTAAGACTGTCGTTAGTTTGTATGACGTTCCAGGGCATTTTAGGTGAGTAAAAACACAAGTTTTATATGTTTGTGTGCTTTTTTGAACTGTGTACGGTTTAGTAGAGTGTTCTTTGGAGTTTATATTTGAACCAGTGCGTTCTATTAAAATCGAGCGAGCGAGCTGAAAAGTGAACCAATGTGTTATTATCGGCTAGAGTGCCAGTTGTCGAGTCAGACAAATCTCTTGAAATTTAAAAGCAGCAAACCTGAGAATAAACTCGTACATTAAACCGGCTAGCGTGCCACAGTTTAGATTCTTCTTCTTTGCGGTTTATATTTGAGCCATCGCGTTCAAAATCAAGCTAATAATGAGCTCATAAAGTGAACCACGTGCTCATCGGCCAGCGTGCCAGATTTGTGACTTAACTCGAGTTCTAGTAGACGAATTTTTTCACACAAAACACAAAAGCAACGAATTAATTTTACGGACTACCTTACCACTGTTAACACTCTCGTCATTGATTGAATCGAAGCGCTGCTATTTGAAAGTTGTGAGTGACAGTTAATTGGACTCAAAGCAAGTGCCATTTCAATGTTTATCAGCGTTCTGTGCGACCTATACTGTATAGATTGTGCAAAGACTTCACACATTTTCTGAAATCGCATTCTTTCTTTCTCGTTGGCACTTAGCGATAGCTATAACTAGTATAGTCTTATATATAATGATCTCCTGATAGACTTGCCTGGCGTTCCAAGAATAGGAGAGAGCCGTATTACCTGTGAACAGTAGCTTACCCTACCGGCTGAAGAACGACTCAGGCGAGGACACAAACGGAAAGGAATCCCCATCGTGAAACCTGACGAGAACCATACAGCTACTACTACACTACCACTGCAACTACCACTCCACTACCACTACCACTACCCCACCACTACCACTACCACTGCCACTACCACTGCCACTGCCACTGCCACTACCACTACCACTACCACTACCACTACCACTACCACTACCACTGCCACTACCACTACCACTACCACTACCACTAATTCGACTGCTACTGCTACTGCTACTGCTACATTTCCCAAGATTATAACTTACAAGTCTAGGTGGGTTGGGTTTAGCCCCTTATCGGTGGCTGTACATGAATGGGCCGTGTCCACGAGTAGTCGTGGTAGGAAAATAATAATTTTATTTATCACGAAACCAATTTTCTTTTATAAAAAAAAAGGTGATTCAAGTAACCGTGCAAAACAGAAGAAATGATAATAGATTATGCTAACCAACAATGAAAGATCCAAGCAAAAATACATGGCAGGTGTTCCGATAACTAATATTCTTTAGCAATTACATTCCCTTGATTTTATCACCATTCCAAAACGCATACTTACACGCCTCGCACTGCTTTCCAGAAAAAAGATCGGGGCAATCACATTCAAACTTCCCTAAAAGATTTGAACATGTCCCCCCGTTTAGGCATGGTGTTGAGTTGCATTCGTCCAGGACATCTACAGTAAAAGGTAACGATATACAGTACATTACAACGGTGACATATTGCGTACATAATTTAGAATACTGGCTAATTTATATGTGTTGTAAATATTACTCTTGCCTAATTATATTTTTCGACTGAGTTGATAAAGTGAATTGGCCGAAACAAAGAAACTCAAAAACTGACTTGTCGAGAGTTAGCCCTTCCTTAGAGCGACTCGCTCTGAGGAAGAAATAGGGCCGGGGGGCCTTATATTTCTTGTTTTGTTCCGAAATAAGTTTAAGAATAAAGTTGACTGAAAAAGGAGCATAATTTTATACAGACAACAAAATGTCTTCTGGTCTAAAAAGGAGGCGACTTTCAAGAAAAAATATTCAATTCAAAATTCTCCTACCTTGGGTACAGTTTTGGCCTCCAATACCAGGAAGACATGTGCAGTTGTAAGTATTGTTAGCTTTTATCTCACAGGTTCCACCATTCAAACAGGGGTTAGGATTGCACACATCCACGGCTAAAAGTTGTGAAGATGAATACTTTAGTAGGTTCCATTTAATATCTGCCTTGGAAGTATCTAGATATGCTTTTAGTATATTGAACAGGGGTTACAAAAAGGTTAAATCTGGCAAAACTAAGAGGAACAATATATTTAAATCTGTTTTCAATAAATTTCCCTCAATTTCCAATGCGTTTAATTTTATGGCAGTATATACAGCACGTATAGCAGGAACAACGACGCCATTTTAATTCTGCATTTTAAAACAGTAAGACCTGCATTCACTGAGTTGTGTCGTATAACATTTCATGCTACGAAATTGGCATTTTGATGTAATTATTGATAATTATTCAAAAAGGTCGTCAGAGGTAGGGCTGTGTAATGTTAGCCAGTGCCAAAACATGCTTTTTATTCCTTACAGAAATTGAAAAGCTATTGTTTGGTCTTGGAAGTTACTACTCTTCTTGGTTTTTGTGCTGACGTAGCTCATCGGAAACCGCGAAAAGTTTTCCAAATTTTTGGCACTTTTGACTGGGGATTCCAGGGAAGGCTAACGTTATTTAATAAAATAAAACCAATCAATCAATCAATCAATCAATCAATCAATAAAACTTACGTGGAATACACTTGGATCCACCTTCAATACCATAAATGTTTTCACATGTATGACGTGCTGGACACTTTCTGTTAGAGCATGGGTTTGAGACTAAAAATAAAAAAAAAATAACGTACATTAATATGGCGCGAAGCGGAATCTTTTGACGACTGAGAGTGACCCACTGGGCGTATAAAGTAAGACCAAAGCAAACACAAAATACGTTTGGCAAACAGATAAAAACCTCTATTCATCAGCTAAAAACAGGTTTGCAGCAGTTTATTTTTCTTTTTAATGATCTTTTTGTTATATCAGTTTTTCGGTATTTTTTAAGGAAAAATAATTTCTTCAGATAGTTTCATCGGACAACCGGTAGACTAGTTTAGCAGACCAGACCTTAGCTATTTAAAGCATTACCTTTGCAAATTTTGTTTCTAGTAGTGCTGATAAAATGCTTCAGTGAATCAAAGTCTGTCTTTAGTTTGTGATCGTTTTCTGGTATTGACACTAACAAGGTGATCTGTGCCTGGCTGTAGCTCGTCCCGAAAACCAACGCAACTATGGTGACACCCTTTTTCTTAAGTTCTTCGGCGGGGAGGGAGGTATCATCGTGTGACTTTCCTGAGATCATTGCAACCACAAGACCTGGCTTGGATGGGTTAAACAATTCTGCTATGTTCTGCGATTTTGTTAACGCTTCACCCAGGTTTTTCATATGACCCATAGAGTAATTGGCATCTCGCAATGTTTGGGCAAATTCTGAGAAGTTTGATGCTTGTCCTGGTCTGATAACTATCTCCGCGTCCGTGGCATATGATATAACGGCGATGTCGTTGAAAGAGATGGTGGACGCTACAGAGATGATGAACTCCAATTGACGCTGTACGTTGTCTCTTCCCACATCCCGGGCTCTGTCCACAAGAAATATCACCGTGAAGTCTTTTCTGCAATCTTTAAAGAAAAGGAACCAAACATTTGATTTTGAACTGTTTTTTATTTGCAAGGTTGGTTGAAAATTGTGCCCAGTCCAACTTAGTAAGACAGCCAGAGGGCTCAAGGTATCCAGTGAATAGTCCGACTTTCTATTATGTATAAATAGAATAGTAGCATGACTGCTCCCTTTTCCACCCTATCGTTTTCTTTTGTTTCCTAAACGGGTCCTTGTTATCTATTTATAAAACCTGGTTCAGTAGGGTGAACTGAAGTTTCTTTTCTAGAGGAACAACATGACGGCAGAGACCTTTTGAAAGTTTCATGTGCTATCCACTCTACACTCTGCAACGAAAGTTTTTTTTTTTTGGCTGATGAAAGAAAGCATTAGCTAGTGCCCAAAACTGGAGCTTGAAGAGGCAATCCTATCAGGTAAAGGTTTTTCAAAGTGAGGAAGTTTTAGCCGCTCTCCTTGTGTGTTGTTACCACGACGACACTATAACAACCTTCATCTCGTTATGTTTTAGTCTATTCTCCCAAAGAATATTGCATCAGAGAGAAATCTGAATTGAATCTGAAATGAATCTGAAGGTAACACGAGGTAATGTAAGAAACAAATCTACAAAAGCGTCCTATCGTAAGTGACACGTAGGTGTAGCTCACAAAAGGCTGCATCGATGATTGTTCCTTTTTTGTCAATGAAGTGATGAAGGGAACGATTAATTGAGCAAACGTAGCCTAGGTAAACAGCTTAAACATATCCGTAAAGAAATCTTGACATTAATGAACATCTAAACCAGTGGTAGAAAATCGATCAAATCGCGTTCGTTTCCCTTATTTTATTGAGGGATTCAGTTCTAAATATTGTTATAATAAAAACTTTTGCAATCAAATCACAACTCACCAATTGTGCAATTTTCACCGTACATAGTGATGTTTGCGCAGGTGCATTCATATCCTCCAAGTGTCTCGATACAAGTCTTCTTTGAGCCACAGCTGATGTTTCCGTTTGAGCATTCATGTACATCTATTGAGACACAAATGAACATGCTACTACATTTTTCTTAAAACGGGACAACGTAAAAGCTCTAGTGCAAAAATGTGGATTTACTAAGAATGTTTGTAGTAATTTAAAGGAGCTACGTCACGGATAACGCAACTTGAAAAAGCTGGCAAGTTTTTTCAAGATTGTCATTCGTAATCCGTCTTAATCTCCCTCAGTCGTAACCATCCTTGTTTAGTTTTGGTTAATTATTACTTCTTTGCTGTTTTTCTACCTTAGGAAACTATTATTTTGAGGTTTCCGTTAATGAGAAAATAATTTTGTCAGATCAAAAAAATGAATGAAAACGCCGTGACATAGTTCCTTTAATTGCTGTCGTACAGAGCGAATGGTCTGACTGGAGGCCACACAGTCATACCTAAAATTCAGTTTTGAAAATAACACACGTTCGATATATCGACATTGTAACATAATTCGGACGCTTTCTGTCCCAAATTGCAAATTTCTAAAAAATTCCTTCGTCTCCTACTTTTTAGCGACATTTGAATACAGATAAAACCAAAGAGATCGAGGTACTTGAATATTTTACAATCGAGGAACGTTTCAGTACTGGCTAAAAAAATTTTAGTCTATGTAATCGCATGATACCGAGTAGAATTAAGGATAAATTTTCACGCGCAGCGACGAGGGCAATTTGTAGAAACTTTGAAAATGCAAGGTTCACCTTTTGGAACTTCTCTTCAAGCTAACACCCGATTTCCATACCATTTTTACCAAGCAAGCCAGTTAAAAATCAAACTTTGAAGCTATCCTTGTGTTGCCTACAAAAAACAAATGGCGCACTCTCGGGCTCTGCCAATCAAATGCGAGTAATTTTGGCACTTGGCCAATCAGGAATTGGTAATTTTACCCTTGTCCGAAAGAAAATTAAGAAAAAAGCCCTCTGTCTCAACCAATCAACATTCCGTAATTTTGCCCTCTGTGTTATGAAAGATTTAACAACAAAAATGGGTGAAGCATGCATAGAATGAAGTAGTGATCATTAAAAAGATTCTATGTAACCATGGAAACAAATTGTTTAGTTCTCATTACACCCGGCAATTCTAAAGAAAACATAGCATTAAATAGGGTGGTAAAGGGACGAACAGGGGAAGCTGAAATAGCAAAAGGTTCAGTTTACTGTTGCCGCGAGATCTTGTTAGTAGCTTTTGTATCAAAAACAAATTATACGAAAAAATATCTTAAAAGAAAATACCCTCGATAGTAGAGTGTATAACATTCAAAATGTATTTTGAACGTTTAGCAAATCATCGATCAATAAAATAATGCTACTAGGTTTGGTGTCTCTAGGTTTGTTTACCATATACGAACTACAATTCAAACCTTCAGAACACGTTGGTCCTTGAAACCCTTGTGCACAGGAACAGTTAATCCCCCCATTTTCGCAAATACCGCCAAAGAGGCAAGGGTTATCTGAGCAATTATCCAGATCTAGAAAGACATAAAATGAAAAAATTAAACTATCAAAATTGCACGTAAAAATGATTTTATCCTGCCAGCATGTTTCGTTTTCTCATGTTGTATTAGCAAAGGCCTAACGAATAGTTCCTTGGAATACATGTTCTTTAGGTCTTTAACGTCGCGGACGAGGAAAAACTATTAATTTTTTTTGTGAAAGGTTACGGTAGTGTTTAATTACAAAGGACAAGAGAGACAAACGTGGAGGAAAAGACAAGAAAGGACAAAGAACAAGAAAAGCCAGCTCACGCTGGATCGACAGAATATATACTAACAGATGCTCTTAAATTCAGGAATAATATCAAGAATGAAAAATGCAGAAAACGACATTTTGTTTTAACTTAAAACTTTCACCACAGTTTCCTTTATTTTAGTTGGCAGCAAGAATGGATCTTGTCACAATACAAGAAAAAAAATTAAAGAAACAACAAATGAATTGAACTTTTTTACCTAAACACATTCTCCCCCTGACGGTGTCAGCAACTTCTTGAAGGGTGTTGAATTCAGCGGAAAATACATGCTTCGAATTATCTGCAGCTATTTGCTTAAGCTCGGATGGATCGTAATTGTGGCCTATCCCGACAACGTAGACAAGTGTGGATGAGAGGGAACTGACGTGCACAGAGACGTCATCGGTGGAAACTCCATCTGTGATAACCACCAGTATTTGGCTAACATTGGCTCTCACAGTGCTACTTTTGAACAACCTTGCGACTGCATCGTTTAGGGCTTGCCCAGTGTACGTACCACCACCTGGATAAGTTATATTCTTTATTGCCACTTCTATCTCATTGTAGCTTGCGTACTGGTCCAGAGTGAACGCCAGCGTTGAATTTGTCGAGTATACGATGACTCCAACGCGTGTTCCATTGTTTGAGACACTGAATGAGCGAGTAAGTTTCTTAATGAAATCCTTTATCCTCTGAAAGTTGTCCTGTCCGTAGAATTGCACACTAGCAGATCCATCAACAAGGAAGCCCAGTTCTATCTCACTGAACTTGCAATCTGAAGGTAAAATTGTTCTGTCAGCTAGCTTTGTGTACTATTTGGTAATGCCAAAAGGCTTGTTATGTCCGATTGTAATATGAGACGACGAGTTGTCCGATGCACACTGACAGGCAAAGAGTTTTATTTCCATATGAATAAACTATTTATCTGTATTATGCTTCACTTGAAAAAAAGGCAATTCAAAAATGGACTAAAACGGTGGCGTAAATTTATAGGGAAAAAATTTTAGACTACCGTAAAGTCTTACCCTAGAATTTTGAAAAAAAGTCTCTGAAAATGTATTATGGTTTGCTCCCCTTTGAGAATTCACCTCGTATATTTATTTTCCGATTAACAGTGTTTTCTCGCCAAGTAAAAACTGAGGAGGACTTACACCCGCTCAGTTATTTTATGGATATTCTGGGGCGTGGTGGACACCCATTTTTTTAGGTAAAAGAAAACTATATTCTTAGGGTGATTGTCGATTTCAGGGACATTGTCAGCTAAAAAAAGGAGGAAAGCTCAAGCGCTCCCTCCGAAATTTCAACCAGCGTCGAATCACTGAAGTTGCATGTAGAAACTTTTGCTGTCAGCTGTAAGCTAACATTAACATCAGGCTCCCGACGTTTTTGCTCCATGTATTTCAATTACTTACCTAAATGACAGTTCTTCCCTCCGTATCCATGGTTACATTCACATCTGTAGTCGCCATGTGTGTTGATGCACTTCCCTCCATTCTGACATAGGCTGTTATAACACTCATCGAAATCTACGAGAAAAATACACGTGCAAGTTAGAGACACATAAATGTACTTTAACCATTATTTTTGCAGAAAATGAGGATATATTTTTTACAGACGTCTGTAAGGCCTTTTGTTTTTAAGTTAACCTGGTAAATCCGCCCTCTACGTGTTGGGGAAACGTTTCTAATGTGAAAAGTCCGATGTCAAATGAAAAACAAGACGAAACAAAACAGCCTACTGGAAAAGCCGAAAACTAATTTTCCGATGAATCAAAACCGATACCAGATTACTTCGGGTGTAGCTATCCATTTTAGTTACCACCCTTGACATTTTTGGTATATTGGCGTCAATCCAAAGCCTCATGTTTATTTGTTCCTGACATCTCTTAGCTTGTTCAGTTTGTGTTTGAATCTTCTCTAACTCACCGTCCTCACAGTTATCTCCGGTAAACTTTTCAGAGCACATACATCGATAACTCCAATTATTTAGGTCCCGAATGCATGCGCCACCATTGAAGCACGGGTTCGTGTAACAAGGAGTACTAGAAATAGCTGCAATATTAAAAAGACATTTACAATGATTCATTGGTAATATCGATTGTTGACTTAATATAAGATAGACAGAACTGGACAGGAGTCACTACTCCCCATTACACCGGGTTGCATTAATATAGCAAATAGATTACACGATTGATGGTTTTCTATGCTCACTTCATGCATTCCGGGGACACAAGTTACCCTATACATTCTTTTTTTTAAATTAAAAAATCGAACATGTTCGTAGGATTTTAAGGATCACGCTCAGTATCAAAATCAATTTATCGTTTATTCTAAATGTCTTAAGTTTATTCTAAATGTCTTAAACATTTCCGAAGATTGCCACGAAATTCCACAGTACACTGTGAAAAATTAAAATAGTATACCAATAAATACAACCCAAAAGTTGAAACATACAGCGAAACTTGCTTGCCAACACGACATCATCAAATCAACAGCCAAGTTTATCTTTCGTCCCTTTAGTATTGTCTTGTATAATACATGCACTATGAAGTTTAGTCTAGATATTGAGTCAGAGGTATCAAACGTAAAAGTAATTGGAATGGCTCTAGCTATTAGAGTTGAAAAATAAATCAATAATCACTATTACCTTGGCAGTTATCCCACAGCTGATCCCTGTCGAAACTATCAGTTGTAGCACACCATGGTTGGTTATGGTTTTCTTTGATACATGAATAAATAGGTCGGCCTTGATACTCGAATGGGAAAACACAGCACTTTTGTCTTACAGTTCTTTGGCATCCTGATACGGGGAGATAAATTTAGAGCATATTAGTCTCCATTTACCTTGGTTTCAGCTATTTAACAATTATCCTGCGAAATCGCGCGGAATATCACCTGATACTTAGCCGACGAGACCGTAGGCCGAGTTGGCTAAATCAGGGGATATTCCGCAAGATTGAGCAGGATAATTGTTTTATTATTCAACAAATTCTCATCGACTACCATTTTCATAACGAGAAAAACTATGGTTCTATGATGCAAACGCTAAAAGCCAGCAACACGTAATAAAAATCAAAACAGAACTTCAAGAAATCGAAGTTTAATACCGTTCACTTAGAAAGACTTATTTACAAACTCATGTTTGGAAATGAGAAGACAGAGTTAAAAAAAATACTGCTACCTTACCGAGAATAAGTCCTCTTCCTGTGAATTAAAGTCTTTTCAACTTTACAACTTTCCGTGAGCAAGTGTGCTGCTTCGTTCGCAATAAGCTTACCATTTTCTTGGTTGAGTTCTCACTATGAAAATTCCAAGTCAACCTCTGGATATCTTTGTGAGCTGAAGCAAATACTTGTTGACTTTTTGAGAGCATTTAATTGTGGAAAGTTTCTTCCAGAGAGTTAAAATTTCCGGAGAACACTGCTAAAACTGCCTCGCTTTTCAAAATGTCCGCCAAACAAGCAATGAAAGACATCTGCAGTGCACTTCCAAATATGGTCATTTACGTATATCGCAGGATATCTGTCATGTAGGATGACAGATATTGAGGGCTTCCTTACCATATATGGGCATAGTGACAATTTGTTGAATAATAATCTGTGTTAGTGGTTGACAGCGAACTTTTTAAAGCTTCCTTTTCAAGCTCATTTTACATTTTGGCTTTGAAAACTTTCAGATTACTCAGCCCCCTGCTTCATTGATATAATGTAATTGTTTTAAGTTATTTATATTCAGTTCAGGATAACTTTATACCAGCCAAAAATGTCTTTTTAATAGCGCCAATAATTTTTGGTTGTTTTTATCACTATCGGAACACGGTGTTGTTTGAATGACTTATCGAAAAAAAAACAATAACAACAACTCTATTTAGAAAGCTGTTCTTAAAAGAATGGTGTTGAAGGTGGGATCACGTTGGATTTGGCTTCCGTTTTCAAACCTTGTACTGTTACACGGACTAGTCCTCGTGGTTGTGTTGAATTATTGTACCGTCAGGAAGCCCTCCGACTCCTTACAGCAAAACAGAATACTGTAGGCTAGGCGTGTCTGGTAGTGTATTCTACCTTTTTTTCTTTTGGTGGTATTTCGAATGCATGTAAGGAGTAGTCATAGCTCGTAACGTTTTTCTTTTTGTTTTACATTGGCTATGGTCAGTACAAATGTTGATCTTTAGTAAATCAGAGTCGAGAATCTATCACCGCTACACAAATCGCAGGATGAATTATAGCTGCTTTACTATTTGTTGCTCCAGAGATCTTGCACCTGAAGCTGGAAGTTGAACGTTTCGTTTTCGCTGCGTAAAATATTCCAGACACTATACGAGGCATACAGTTTTTTTTACGGTTGTTGTCGTTTTGTTTAATTTCGATTCTTAATAATCACATTGACAGCCAGGTACCCGGCATCTTGTGGCATCGTAATCACATTAATTACTCAACCAAGTATTGTCTGAATGAAATTTCAATAAACCTCTCTGGGTTAATAAACCCAATAGATCGCACGACAGGATGACAATTAGGATCACCATGCAATTTATGGGCAACAGTTACCCCTGATCCAACATCAGCAGGTTTTAGACCGAATTCAGCTCAATTGCAGCTCTAACAAGCCATTCATTATTTGGCTAAGTGAAATCATCACCCATGCAATCAATAACTAAATCTGGATTGTTGTTTAATTTGTGCTTTCACTGTGTTATATTCTGTGCTAGTGAAGCCATGTTGAGCATTCTAAGGTCTAAGGATTCTGTTATGAAGACAAACGGAGGCTACCTGCGACGACCCAAGGTAAATTACAGTTACTCTTATTTGGTTACTCTTCTGTTAAAACAAAAAGCGTCTTCGTATTTCCTTCTCTTCTTAAAAGTAAAAATGATTCTCACCTATTAACAGATGAGAAACGCAACTACGTACAACCAGCGTATTTTCGAAAGGAGCTTTAGATCAAAACATCTGCGACATAGCCCGATTCGAATCCTCTCTTGGGAATTTCGAAAATCTCTCGAACATCAACAAATCTGTATGAGAGCTTACAGAAATAACCACAGGAATCTGCTAAAACCAACTCTGCTTTTCTCACATTGGGTTCGAATTGATCAATTGGGGTGTTTCCTGTTAATGTGATTTTGCAGTGTTATTATTACGGCTTTGGACTGGTTTCAATACTGACCTTTAGTGATTAATTCTCCATCAGTCGTAGTTGATATGCAACCGTGAAAGTCCGTCCTTACACAATGGCCATCGTCCGTGCCTAGCGTTGGGTATTTTGGTTCTAGACTGACTGACTGAACAAGCCTTGGAGGAATAAAGTCATATCTGCGACGCAAGTCTCCATCTCCGCTTCTATTATTGTTCGGCTCAAAAAGCTAACGATCGAAAAGAAGGGAAGAGTAATTTATATATTTTGTTTATATTTATGTATACGTTACACTCTACAATCAATTTGTCCCGCAGCTGTTTCGCGTTGTCGTAGAACGTTTGGTCTTAATGACGATGAAGCTTTTGATGATGATGACGATGATGGTGATGATGATGATGATGATGATGATGATGAGGATGATGAGGATGGTGACCATTTCCTCCACATCTTTACTGATCTGTATGTCTGCGTTTTGTCTGTTGAAGGTTTTTATGAAAATCGTCCATTTCATCTTTGTGTAAAGTTGTAAAAGTACTGTCAACGTTGGGAAGCCAGAGTGGCTTCACTACGTCAGCCAATGTCATCACAAAAAGTCCTTCTTAGCACTACCACTCAGCCTGACGATCCTACTTCACCGACCTATGATATGACTCCTGGGTTCAAACCATTTACGATGATATGATGACGAAGACGATTGGGATGACGATAGTGATGACGAGTATTTATTTCTATTTCCCCTAATCTTTATTAGTTTACTCTACTTACAAGGCACGAGGAACTGGAATTACGAAGCGGGTTAAATAGGAGTCCGTCGGAACTGTAACTGATGCATAATTTGTAAGGTCTTTCTTTTGCATCCTTGGCTCCTTGCACTTTTATTTGAGATACATTCAACAAAATTCCTAAAAGAAAAGAGACCAAAAATATCGCACAAAGAATTTAAACATTATAACCCAGTATTGTTATCTAGAAAAAATGCAAAATGGTTGGCTTTGAATTAATATCGGGAATTTTACGCCCTTTTGACTCTGTTGTGATAAAAAATTCAAACTCTAACGATAGGGCAAGGGAGGTTTGATAATAATCATTAAATGTTACACTAGGTTAAAAAGTTTCTAACTCCATAACGGTCCATACCCTGTGAATAATGTCAATTGCAGAAAGGTACATTTAAACCAGAATGTGAATATGAGTAGATGCTAATTTACTTTAATTTGATTGGTTCATTCATCATTTATCATTTGGACGATCGTTCTCCTTTCTTTTTTTTCCGATAGTAATCATTTTGTTGTATTCTAAGCTAACTTTCTTCGAACATGAATTTTGAAACAAATAGTGTGAAAAAAGAAACCTTAATATGTCAGTTTTGAAGTTCCATATAGTTGTTTTGCCCAAAATGTGAAAAACCCCGCCACTACTTTATACTAATTGCCAGAGTTAACTACCAGAGTAAATGACCTTGGGAACCACTGCAAATGACCTTCTGAATCATTGTTGAAAGGTCAACGCTTCAGGTAGCGCCTTGTTAAATTGAATTGCTAAACAGACTATATATAGTATAATGTAACTTACCAAGATTCACTATTAAAGCTGGGTTCATGAGACGATCTGCATCAGATGGACACCAAGACACGTTTGAACCCACAAGAGGAGCGTCAGAAAGATTTACACGAGTACTTGTGTAGTTAAATGAGACATTGTAACTTCCATCTCGTAAGATTGAAACGTGGGACGCTAGAACAAGGAGAGAGAAATTGATGCTATTTTAAAATAATTTAGAAACCCGTCATCTGTGAGAAACAATTGGTACTTACTTAAGCCTCTTTGAGCAATGTGGCGCTTAAGGCCTCCACTAAGACACTCGGTAGGAAAGTGTTAAGTACGATGTGTACGTTTATGTCTCAAGACCATCGCCAGCATCAGGCTGTGTCAGTTCTGGAACAAGTTTACTGGGACTCTAAACCCGACTATTACCACGTCCGATCCCAGGGAAGCTTTTCAGAAAACTTGGATCACTTTTGGTTAGCCGATAGGGTGCTGCGTTGAGGTAATAAAAATCCTCAAATGAAACGCTCAAAAACATTTCATTCAGATTGTGGCTACTGACTAATGACTCATGGAGGGATGAATGTCAAACCTGAGCTAATT
This sequence comes from Siderastrea radians, assembly GCA_964017195.1. Classification (NCBI taxonomy): domain Eukaryota; kingdom Metazoa; phylum Cnidaria; class Anthozoa; order Scleractinia; family Rhizangiidae; genus Siderastrea; species Siderastrea radians. The sequence continues at coordinate 15,894,496 of OZ024899.1, forward strand.
ACGGACTTAGGTTAAAACAATGACGTTGCATTTATATTACATGCTGTAAGGGCCTGGCTAAACTAGGAAACATTGTTGGGGAAACATTGCTGCAGACGCAAATGTTTCCCAGTTTAACCGCGCGACAAAAATATGTTGCGGAAGCAAATTATGCATCTTGGAAGCGAGGAAATGTTTCTAAATATCAAGTCAAAAAAATTTTTGCAACACAGACGCAAATTTTCCTTCCAAAACGTATGTTTCCCAGTTTAGCCACCCAAGGGAACATGGCTAGAAACAATGTTTCTGTAACAATGTTTCCTAGTTTAGCCAGGCCCTAAAACCTACCGGATTTAGAGTTAAGTATAAACAAAAAGGTAATAGTAGTATTATGGACATCGTAAGCCTTGAATTTACATGTACTTCTTACATGAACCGTTGAGGCGAAGCACATCAATCCTGAGGCAAAAACCGTCACCAGATAAGGGTCCCCAAGGCAGAATTTTCAGATATTGAGCTGTAACAGCTGACGACAAGGTAACTATCAATATTACATTTTTATCCGCTGATGCCAATGGAAAATCAAACTGAAAAATAGCGATCATGATAATAAATAAACACACTAAATTAGATTGTAGTGAAGGAAATTTAGAGGAAGGAGGTCTGGTTCAGTAGTCGGTATTTGTAGCAAATGAACATGATTTATTGCGAGAGCCACATGCAAAGTTAACCGAAACCATTTGAGCGACAAAATTCATTTTATGTAAAATGCGTACACCGCCATCTTTTCTCTCAGTTGTTGCAATCGTGATCCAATTCACCAGTCGAGGTAACAAGAGTCGATTGTACAGAGTATTGATTCCCGTCATGCAACGTCTTTATTTTGTACTAACATTTACTAGCCAGCTAGACTGAATAGTGCCAGAGAAAGAGTACCCATTTATTTCACAAACTTTTGAAAGTAGACTGCACCGTCTTTAAGGCGCTGTGGTTTGACTCGAAGCTTTGGGGTTTTTCTACCTATTTCCTTTACCATTTTCATACTTCTCTTTCAAATTTATTTACAGCACCTGCATTTTACTTTAGCGAGCATGTCGTTTGCAACAATTTTTTATCTTTTATGATCCTTGCGAGGCAACTGGTCTTATGCCGCCATAATCTTACAGTTGGAAAAGAGATTATTCTATTTTTAATAGCATTAGGTATATCCGGCATTATCACCTTCAAAATGCCGCAATGAAAGCTACTCAGCATTTCATGTGCTTCTCAGTACCTTTCGTTTGAAGCATCCGAAATTAACTGACTTGAACTGAGGGAGAAAGGAGTGAACCCATAGAGATGATCACAGTTATTAAGCAACAATTTAAGAAGTTGCTGATAGAGCCGGAAAAAGCTCTAATGTATGTAAAGTATGTAACTGATGTAAAGCGAGGACTGTAGCCGGATTCCGGCGCCAATGTTCTACCACTTGAGCTATAAGGCCATTGAGAGTGGTAGCTGGTTCAGTTTAATTAGTAAATCCCTGGATGCCACCTCCTCCATAATGTTTTTCTTCACTTTTTCCATCATCAGCACCTGCCGTATTCAGTAGCTGAACACATATCCCTTAGACACATTTTGACGCAGATTTGGTGAGAAGCGGTTGCGGTTACGAGATACGACGTCAAAAGTGGCAGGTGGTCAAGCCATTTTTGGGTAAATTAAACTGTGTGTTTTTCACCTTTTTTAGCACAAATTGTACACAAAGCAGCAGTGTTTAATTAAAGTGTTCAATTTCCTCCTTGTTTTGAAAATATCTGAAAATCTCTCCGAAATATTGAAACACAGCAAAAACCCAGTGGAGGGGCTCTATCCTCCCCCTTGTACCACGGTGGGGTGCTACTTATACGTCCGAGGGTTAAAACACGATTGGTTTGGTGAACCTCTAGGGGACTAAGCATGCAAATGCAGTGAGCTTCAGAAGCAATAGTGAGCTTTTTTCTGACTCTAAATTAAATAGTTTTAATAATTTTCAGTTCGGTCATAGTCTTAGAGTTTTTTCTTATAAACATTGAATAAACATTAATTATGCAAAAACAAACAACAAACATATGAATCGTGTTATGTTTTGAAACAGCGTGTACATATTTGCAATATGTTTGTGATGGGTTGTATTGCATTTTATTTTATTTTCGTACCTGGCAGCTTGGAACGCTTTGTTCAATCTTCTGAACTCCTACAACGTCATCAACAGCAGAGCCAAAGCAGAAGTTGTCAGCGTAATCACTCGAACCAGATTTGCCTTGCACGGTCAATTCGGTTAAGTAGGTTTTCCTTCCTTTAAATAAAAGATCAAATCACATTTATATTCAAGCTTTCTTTGGAATAAAATAGAATTATAATCATACAGTTTTGAAAGTCATTGCTTACAATGTACAAATATGACAACCGACGTAAGGTTTAGCTGCAATGTCTAAGAGATAGAACCTTCCACAACAGAAGCAATAGCTTAACCCTATTCTGCCTGGGGGAAGGGGGGGGGGGGCACATTGTGCCTGCGCTGACTTGAACGAATTATAACTTTTAAACGGCTAGCCGAATAATCACCAAATCTCGTGACTTTTCCTAAACTTTATGAGAGAAAATTTTTGTGTGCTTGTTTTGACTAAGTATGTTTCTTAGAACAAAATCATATATTTTTTGGTGACGTCATTGTGAGCTGTGTGACTGCAGGTTTGGGATTCAAGATGGCGGCCACAACAAACCCGCCATTCAAAATGGCGGGTTTGTGACGTTATTGTGACGTCACAATACGTCATAATTGACATGTCACAAGCCCAATTTGTTAAGCTAATGACGTGCTACAAACATGCCAAGTTTCATCGCAAGAGCTTTAAGAGCGGCTATCCGTAACTTTCACCTAGGACCATGCAAGATAGAAAAATCGAAAATTGCCAAACTTCGTCACAATAAAGGTCTTCCAAAACCATTTATAAAAATATAAGTTTTAGTTTATTCTGGTAAATATTTTGCCGTTACGACGACTTTATCATTCCGATGGCTCGTGACCGAGTAAAAACGACTTGAAAGTGTCACTTAAGTCAACCGCTCGTCTTGAATTGTGAAGATAGGAATATCAATATCAAAGCCATGTAGTATAAGTAGGTTATTTCCTTGTCATGTTTGTTTTGTCAAATTTGAAATCGATGGAAACCAGAATTTTTGACAGATTTTTAAAATTTTAACCGTTTCGAGCGGCATAGTTGCACGCTAAAAAATGGCGAAATTCAGGACCAAAAAAAGCACTCTGGTATATGGCTTTCGCAGCTGAGAGTATACTTGTTGGAATAAGCAATCTTTCCTCTACGATTTGATGAAAAAAATGTTTGGGTAAATGAAATGGTAAATTTTGGGAGCGCTTTATCTACACCCTATTTTCCAAGCGAAGACGACCTTTTGACCTTGACAGGCGGGGAAGTAATGACCAGCGTTTTCAAATAACACGCGCTAATTCCATTTTTTAAAGAAAAGTTTCACAATGTTTGGTACTTACTAATTAATAGAACCTCAAAAAAAGTCATCAGCCGAAAACAGGACAGGCTTTGGCTCGCAAATACGTTTTTTTTGGCAAAGGCAAACTTTGGCTGTTGGTGATTAACATCGCCAAATTTGCATAAATTTGAAACATTTTTCTTTCACAACAGAGTCGGTTTTCTGCCTTCAGTTTTTTTCCAAAACAATGGTAAAGAAGACCAATAAAGTGTGACCCAACTATTTATAAAGCAAATCTTACCTTAATAACTCTTTCTGATGAAGAAACGTCGAGATTTCTTCTGGCCGCGCGAAACAACCGTCGAACATTTTTGGGTGGTCGCGAAAACGTTGCTGTCACGCAATATACACTGGTCTTAAATTACAAACCAGAGAGGTCCCATCCTGGCTTTTACCGTGTTATTTTGGAGCCACACATACGATCCTCAATTTAAAAGTGCGGGCAGTTCACAGAAAGACAAGGCAGCAGAAAAATCTCAGATGCTATTGAAAGCATTCAACAACTTGCAACGTATAGAGCTGGAGAGGGGGGGGGGGATGAGGGGAAGGGCATATAAAAGCGACGGGATTGATCATCAGACATGTTAAAAGGACCTCATAAGATAAAATGCCTGGATTAAAAAATTTTTTTCCTATATTGCTAGCCTGTGGCAGAATCTGTACGATGTTTTTTCCTGCTCTTGTCTCCTGGAATGCTGTCTGGCTACCATCTCTGGGCATGACTTGTTTTTTGTTTGTTTGTTTGTTTTTTTTTTCGTTTGCCACTTTTTCTAAATAGAAGTGCCTGTGATAAATTTAATGCTGATGGCTTTACTTTTAACCATTCTAAACAGAAAAAATATCAATCATTGGGGTATGCTGGGCGCCCCGTGCCCTAAAAACGTTTCTTGATAAACAAACGTAGATATTCCGGTCCACCCTAAGCCTTTTTTTGAAAACCTCCCTTTTTCGTGTTGCAAACACTAGGTAATGAAAAACTGTCTTGCGGGTGTGCTTCAATGGCTTCCACGATACTGCCGACGACTACATATATGTATATAAATGGCTGCGATATAAATAGTCAGCCAAGAACACTGGCGTATGGTTTGAAAGTGCCCTTTCCATGAACAAGCAAGTGAACTTACTGTACAAAACAGCCTTCTATCATCTACGTAATCTAGTTACTACCAGAAAGTTCCTGTCACACAAAAACTGCGACATATACTAACACAGACCTTTGCAACTTCTCGGATCGATTACTGTAATTCTCTACTATCTGGCCTACCACATAATTTGCTGCAAATTGGACCTAAATATTTAACGGACACTTCATTTGGACAGCAGCAGTTTTTCTTGTAGGATCTCCAGCGGATTCCAAACCTTTCCCGGTGTCGCGGGCATATTGTGATTGGCCAATACTCAGGGCCAGATCTTCCCGTAATGCCCACGGGCATTATGAGTGATGTTTATGCCCCGCTAGTAAAGTGGAAATATAGAGAAAAAAGTACATTTGATTCAAATAGTTGGAATGATTTGAAGCTAAATGAAAAGAGACAGTTTCTTTGAAAGTTTTTACTTTTTCTTGTGCGATATCTCCGGGGGAGACTTCCCGAAGATTTGGGAGGCGGTGTGCGGCGCCCTTCTGGAAACCCTTACCCTACTTCAGACCAAGATATGTGATTTTCCCTACCCTATTTCAGACCTGACTTAAAATTTGATACCCTATTTCAGACGGGACCCTAACCCTATTTCGTTTGCGTAAACAGTTGAGAAGGGCTTCAAATTCCCAACGTTAATCAAACCTTAGTTCTTTGGAAAAGAAAATTAATAAAAAGATAGCTTCTTGTAAGAACCTTACCAGTTCCCATATCAGAGTGCACAAAACTCAATGGGACCAAAATGGTCAAAACCTATGTCCTGTTTCAGACCAAAAAGGCTCAAAAACCTCACCCTTTGGCGTCGCACATACCTATATAGCTTATGTAAGGGAGTACCCCCTCTCCCCGAGGTGCGCTATAAATTTCTTAAATAAAACTGCTGAGTTTTCTATGCTTTCCGGTAAACTGTTTCATTAATCCCAATCCGCCACGGCTCACTTTTCAAGTAATAAAGTGTTAGGCATAGCCGTATAATAAACTTCTTATTACAGGGTCGTAACGAGGAATGTTGGATCAGGGATCAAAGGGGTGAGATCGGGGATCAGAAGGGTGGGATCTAGGACTACAGCCCTGGGATCAGGAATCACAGACCATGGGATTGGGATCAGCAGTTTCTTATAGGGATCAGGGATCAGGCTGTACCACATTTGTAGGATGAGGGACGAAAATTGGTCACGCTTTTGGAATCAAGGAACAGAAATTTGCGTACAAAAAAATGGGATCAGCGATGAAAAAGCATACCTCGTTACCACCCTGTTATTAACTCTCGCTAGCTCGGGTTACTTGTACGACTTCGGGCAATATTCTCCCAGTACGGCCCTCGCGCTCAGTTAATGAGAAGTAAGGAACACACTGGACATTCGCTGAGTTGTCTGAACTAGCCCCACAATTAACTTCCTCCAACTATTTCCGAATACCCACACAAAGCCATGGTAGTTTGAGGTTTGACAGACTGGTGGCGTTCCAAACAGTTAAACCCACGTGCAAGATTTGTGTCGGGATTTTTTGACACGAGGCATGTTTGTTACATCATGATTGTGGAAGGATTTCGCAACTTCAGGTATAATGACCGGTAACTTTATTTGGCTCTTATTTTTCTTTGGTTGAGAACTTTGAGATAATTTTACATTTTACAGTACTAATGCTATAAGGACTGGTTTAAATTTTAAAACAATTCATTGCACTAGCAGCAAAGTTTTGGACATCTATTTTGTTTCTCATCCATTCCTGCGCATTGGAGATTGCCTGGCCATGTCGTTTTGTAATCTAAGACTACTGCGTATTGCGTGACAGTATATCCATCACTTACCCAAAAATGTTCGACGGTTGTCAGCAGTTGTCATGGGCGGCTAGTAGAAATCTTGTCATTTCTTCACAGAAAATGGTTGTTAAGGTACAATTTGCTACATGGATAGTTATGTAATGCTTTACTGGTTTTCGTTAGTATTTTTTCTTTAGAAACAAGGATGTAAAACGAGTTTCTTGTGAAAAACAAATGTTTCAAATTTATGCACATTTGCCGATGTTAATCACTAACCACCAAAATTTCTCTTGGCTAAAAAAACGTATTTGCTAGCGAAAACCTGTCCTGTTTTCGGCTGATGACTTTAGTTGAGGTTCTATTAATTAGCAAGTACCAAACATTGTGAAACTTTTCTTAAAAAATGGAATTAGCGCGTGTTATTTGAAAACGCTGGTCATTACTTCACCGCCTGTCAAGGTCAAAAGGTCGTCTTCGCTTGGAAAATAGGGTGTAGATAAAGCCTCCCGAAATTTACCATTTCATTTACCCCAAAGTTTTTTTCCATCAAATCGTAGAGAAAAGATTGCTTATTCCAACAAGTGTACTCTCAGCTGCGAAAGCCATATACCAGAGTGCTTTTTTTGGTCCTGAATTTCGCCATTTTTTAGCGTGCAACTATGCCGCTCGAAACGGTTAAATTTTAAAAATCTCTCAAAAATTCTGGTCTCCATCGAATTCAAATTTGACAAAGCAAACATGACAAGGGAATATCCTACTTATACTACATTGCTTTGATATTGATATTTCTGTCTTCATAATTCAAGACGAGCGGTTGATTTAAGTGACACTTTCAAGTCGTTTTTACTCGCTCCCGAGCCATCGGAATGATAAAGTCGTCGTAACGGTAAAATATATATTTACAGAAATAAACTGAAACTTATATTTTTATAAATGGTTTGGGAAGACCTTTATTGTGACAAAGTTTGGCAATTTTCGATTTTTCTATCTTGCATGGTCGTAGGTGAAAGTTACGGATAGCCACTCTTAATACTTTTCGAGATCTCTAGGGGCTCAGAAACTCAAAAAAAAGCCCAGGCAGAATAGGGTAAAGGCCTAAATGCAAAGCAGCTTATGAGAGCAGTAACTTTTCCGCAGTTTATCTTTTCCACCTATAGCATATGGTTTACTGTCAGGTGTACATGTTAAGAACAAACGTTGTCGCAGTTTGGACGTTTTTCATATGTTTTGACATACACATATACTAACAATAATTCTTTCTGTCAAATAGTTCTTCTCACTATATACCAAGCTTAGCCAATTTTAGACCCTACCGTAAAAGCTCTTTTTAAAAGGTCCTTTTTAAAAGTTTTAAAAGAGGAGGGTGCTTAATGGTTAATTCTTCTAGATCGCTAGCTAATAGGGACAACCACAACATATAGGGACAACTATAGCATAATAAAAAGTCTAATATATTTGTACTTCTGGAAAATAAAAGATCCATTTTTCCAACAAACTGAGACGTATTAATAAAAGCTTGATATTGATAATTTTACTGATTTTTCAGACTGAAGGTGGAGGAGGAGGGGGCTTCATGGAGGGAGGATGGGTCAATAGAACTTTTACAGTATTTTACTCGGATAGCAGCCTCTAACAGAGTAACTAATCTCCAAGTTACATTAACTGGATCAGTAAGAACCTTGTGGTTCACTTTTGGTTGTCCTTGATGAAGGCAACATTGCCAAAACATCATTAGTAAACACCAAAGAAGGGTTTTATAAAATCTGATAGACTAGCAAACGTTAAAACCTCATCAGCTAAAACTTACACAATAATGATGTTAACTTTGCACGAAAACGTCCGCATACTTATATCTTACCAAATTTAATCTCAAGTGTTCGATTGTTGTCATTTTCGCTTGGACACCAGGAGTAGTTACTTCCCACAAGTGGGACGCCCCATGATCCATTGTGGGAGGATCCTTTGATTGTTGAGTTTGAGATATGAATAGCACTATCGTGTGAGTCTAACAGCTGGCCGCACTTGGCTGTTTGAGATGAGAAAAATAATAAATAACGGCCTTTTTTTAATTGAGCCCCACGCTAGTAACAGACTGAATAATAAGCTTTACTTACAACTTTTCAGAGCTAAACATATAGTCAATACCTTTCCCTTTGTCCTGGATATTTCAGTCAGAAGCTAAACAAGTATGTAGAGCTTTGCTTACAAAGTAAACATTTTGCCATCAAAACGAAACATGACAGGTAACATGTAGCAGGAATTTTACCTGACCGATGTATCAGAATTTTAATTTTAAAGCAATATCTTCTATGATAGAATAGACGCCTTCAAATACGTTAACTGCTTGGAAAAAAAAACTGTCGCTGACTGTCTTTTAAAAACACATCCGTTTACATAAAAAAATTTCCCGTTTAATTCCACCCTCGTTATTATAAAGTTAAAGCAATTAGCTGTCGTCCTAGCCCTCATAGATTTTCATGTAGGTGGAAATTTTAATTTTGCTCTGTTTTTTAAACTTTGAAAGAAAAGCTCCAATATTTAATCATGTCATATCGCATTGTTTGAGGACAAACTTCGGCTAATTGTTGACATATTTCATATGTTATTTGATTACTGTTTACTAACCTCCAACAAGATAGACCTCATTTACAAGCATACTGTCATTCACACCAGTTGGACAGTTTCTAGCACCGTAAACGCTATAGTTTAAATGAGCGTAAGGACCAGAATAGCAGGCGCCTCCATCTTGTATAGCAAACGCTTTGTAGCCCATCTTGGCAGCTTCTAAAGCACATTTTTTAACAGCGTTCTTCCTTATCTCATGTGGACCATCCAGGAAAGTGGCGTTGACTGACTCCAGTGTCGGAATAGCACGAGTGTCGTTATTGTTAAGGAAACAACCCAGGCTTAGATACTCCAAGGACGTACCTGTATTGATTATACAAGCAAATATTTGAGACCCGCTTAGCATAGCGGGTAATTAGGTATCAAAAGTGAGTTAAATTTTTACAATTGATTTTAAGAAAAGAAAGAAAACGGCAATCGCATTTAGAGGTTACTGTCATCATTTCGTCTTAAATGCTAAGAAAAAACCACTTGGTTTCTAACTATTTAGGAAATATCAGAAAGGTATCTCAGGATAACACTTTGAAATAATAATAATTATATGCATTTATAGCGAGCAATTTCAACATGCCCGTTACAAATATAAATTAAAAATCACTTTAAGGGTGCAGATTACTTAAACATAACCATTTGAACTTTTTAACCAAGAAAACTTGAACGGTTGTTGAATTTTCAATCTGGAATTAGTGATCAGCAGCTTTCGAACAATTAAACCATACATTAGGTGGTGAGACAGTGAGAGGAGCAGGAGAAAAGAAAGCTATCCAAAAATTTATAATTGGAAATTGCCCATCTTGCTCGAAAAACGCGAAAATTGATCCTCTGTCAAAAATGGGAAATGTTTTCATTTTTTGTTGGAATAATTTTTTGACTATACGGTTTTGTTTACCAGGGCGGAATTTGCAGTTGTGTGGGTTTGCCCACTTTTGTTCTGAGTTCTTAAGCGGAGCAGTTTGTTTGTATGTTTTTAAAACACAAAATGATGGTAATGATTTTGATCCTCGCATCTCCCAGCTACTGAACTAGAAGACTTTAAATCAGTGTTTGGCGGATACCTTAAGGCATAGTACGGCACTTTGAAAAGGTAAACACAGCTCAAGTCTGGTTTCAATTAAGGGCAATCAAAATCATGCGACCAGTGACTACTGGTTTGGAAATACTTCACATACGTATTGTTTCAAACCTTTGCTCTGCAGTGGAAGGGTAGTGGTTTGCCTATGGGCAGGCTTTTTATCTTTTTTGTACTTAACTTACTCATCTCACAGTTGACTCCATGGAATTCGGGAGAACACGTGCATTTGTAACCGCCGTCAAAGCTGGAACAGCTTCCATTGTTATAGCATGGAGAACTAACACAACTATCAACAACTGATAAGAAGAAAATAAAGACGTAAAAATCAATCAATCAATCAATCAATCAATCAATCAACTGAGACTATTGATGCTGCATAATTATAATAATTTTAATGTTGTTATGGTCCTTTTAATTCTAATGGTATTTCGTAGCATAAATCATTGCCGGTGGGAGGATAACGTGACCACTTGGTTATAAATACCCTAAATAAGGTACGCAAAACAAAATTGTCCTTACAAAAGATACATTTCCTTGTAAAACTATTCCGACTTTCATTTGATATTGCTGAGCAAATCTCTTTTCCTCCAAAAAATAAATAAATAAATAAAATGGTCATCTTGTAAACTCCTTTTAAAAGATCTGCAATAGAAGACACGAAGCCATCATAACTTGAAGACATCTTTGATGGTGTAGGTTGTCAAAATACAGGGCTCTTCTCTAAAACGCCATTTCAGAGATCTGCAGTGGAAGAAACTATTTCATGGCCCGCGGGTTTATTCTTCGATGGTATAGCTTGTCAAAGAGAAGTAGGCCGATAAAATTTCGCGGAAAACCAACTGGATCTTTTTCTTTGACAAAAAAATAGTTAGTTACATGCAATGAGGTGCTCTAGCATGAAAGACTGAACTATAGGAAAATAGATTAAATACGGATGTATCCTTACCTTGACATACTTTCTTAACTACTGCCAGAGATTTTGCCAATAAATCATTGATGTCATTGCATTTAATCAAATGATGGTCGTCTGGATTAGAAGCTATTTCTTTCATTTGGCCTAATGAGACACCATCTCCAATTGCCACAGCAAAGATAGTCGCGTTCATTCTCTTCAAGTCGATGGTGGGCACAGCAATGTCGTCATCTGACTTGTGACTTGTGATAAGAACCACGACAATAGCGGCGTCTCTTTGAGTGTCGTTGCTACTCAAACGAACTTTTACCATTTCCAAGGCTTTCCCTAGAAGCACTCGGCTGGTATTTGGATAATGCAGCGTTATGTTGTTAAGTTCCTCATTTGTTTTATAAACGTTTGTCTCATTTCCTTGCACTGCAGTTATGATCCAAGTTTTGTTGATTGCAACATCAAAGTATCTGGATACATTGCCGACGAAATTTCCAACCTCCGTGAAATTCGCATCGCCCATTTTATAGGAGCCATCCACAACAAACACCACAGTTAGGTTTGCGGAACAAACTGCTAAAATACAAAAGAAAAAAAAGAGCTTAAGTGCAAATTGACATGTAAGTTTAATTACACTTTCACATCCAACACTTAAACAAAAGACTGAGTAAGAAGACATGAAAAATATGCCTAGGCCTAAGCACAAAAAAATACATTTTATCTGATGGTCACTCTTAAGGGTTTCATACAAACAATCCAAGGCTGGTCATTATGTCACTTGATTACTTTTATTTTCTATTTTCTATTTATTTATTTATTTATTTATTTATTTATTTATTTATTTATTTTGCCACACCACAGACAACGATACAATGATAACGAGTAAAGAAAACAAGAAATTAAAGAAGAAAGAATCATGGCAACTGGAAACTATGAAGCTTATGTTAATTAGGCCTTCTCAATTATAATGAATATGAACAACATATGAATATGCTAAAGAACATTAAAACATTATAGAGAACCAATTAGATCAGCAAACTCAACGCAGAACAAGAAAAAATATCAACGGAGGGTGTAGCACAACGCGTTCATATATCAAGCATGCATTTGTATTACAGTGCACGTCTTGAAATCCTTTCGCATATATGGATACAACTGGTCGAGTTAAAAGTCAGTTATTTTTGCAGTCTCATTGATGTGTCTTGTTCTCAAATGGTAGGGTAAAATGGCACATAATATACGCTCTTATAACATGTCAGCATGGGCCTAAAAGCGAGCAACTTAACGTTAGTGAGGCAGAAACGTCTTTTTTGTTTGTGAGTGTGTGTTGTGCAATAGGTTTTGTGATTCATATCATGCACGTCGTTCCGAAGAGCAGTTTTGTTTCACTGTTACCAGGTACATATAAGGCAAACAAGTCTTGTTTAACAGTGTGCATTTGTAAGTTTAATTATGGTTATGTAGGCATTGACGTCTATCGATCGTTTTAATACCGTGACCAAGAATTTAGACTATTTGAAAAATACCTGCTCAAGGAGTTTTTTGCTTGGCTGGTAACAAAACGCATTTCAATAGCGACATCATGTCTATATTTAGTTTTTCTTTGTACTGACCGCATTTTGCCGCAAGCTTTTCTAAAGACAGGACCCAAAGCACGAAAGCAAACTTTGCAACTTGTAAAACAATCGTCCTTATGTTTGATTACAATAGACGTAGTAAAGAATAATAGATAGTTAAGATTTTATTATTTGTCTTACGCAAATGGTTATGTTTTATTTACAGATAATTATACCGAATTAAATGCCAGTCTAACATAAACTTAATAAGTAACTTTGTCTCAAATGGTATATAGTTTGGCAGACAAATAATAGTTTCAATACTCCAAGTGCTGCATTTTACAGTCCATTGATGGAATAATAAAGTATCTCTCTTTACCTGTATCTTAACATAATAAACATTTGAAGCTGACATTTTGCCACGAACAATTATTTTACTCATCAAACTCTTTGATTTTGCCTTACTTCGGACGCTGATTTTTCTTTACGAAAATTGAGTTCACTTTATCCCAACAAAGGAAACGGTAAATTAATGCGGTTTTAGCTCTGCTAACAAAACCATAGAGTGTGACCAATTATAAAAACCTGTTTGTTTCCTTTCAATATTTACAAGACTGCGTTGAAGAGTTGGTAAATTAAAAATCTTAGCACTTACAGAAGAGCGAAAGTTAATGCAGTCTTATCACTGATCTATCAGTGATAAATGTATCACACTATCTGATCGATAGCAGTTATTTTGGCATTATGGCCAATATTATTGTGCAAAACTATTGTTCAATTTTTGTATACAGTTCCTATTCAACACAATCCTCGTGAAAAGTTTTGTTAAGCTATGCGAAGTCCGCTCTTTTAATATTCAACTAAATTAAAGTAGCTTTTGCACACTTGTTCGAGTCAACATCACAAAGAAAAAAATTGTACGGTTTGTCTGAGGAATATTAATGCCGATGTAGGTGACAAATAAGTGAGACATCCGAGTGCCTTGTGTAAATAACATCACCAATACTGACTTGTGCAGATACGAAACTAGAATTTTTTGGAAATGTCTTGTCTCTTTTTACTTAGACGTTTTTTAAAGGAAATATCTTAAGTCTAGAATTGTTCTGCAATTGAAAGCACAAAAAATTGTTGACAGTTGAAAGTTCCCAACTGAAACCACAAACGGAAGATCATTGTTGCTGCTTGAACAATTCTGGGATTGCTTTTAACTTTGTCTTTTCTAACAATAAGTAAACCTGACCATTTTAGTTCTACTGTCATCAAAATGTTACCTGTAGAAACTCACTACCAGATGATACAACAGAAACTCACATCTGACTTATGCTTACTAAGTAATTGACAGAGCAGACAGATAAACTGATAGAGATTAGTCGTTTATGCCATAGCTTTAAAATAATCACATTAATCTTTTTTTCCTTGATAAAATCGTGAATCATGTGTATCGTTGTGATGATTTTGAGCCCGTGATCAAGACCCTAACGGTGGCTATTCAAATGGCAGCTATTGAGCAGTGTTCCATTTGATACTGCTAAAATATTATGTTGTACACTGGAGCTCTAGCGCTCTAGTCTGTAGGTGAATTCCTTAAGTGTTACTATTCAAACGAAAGCTTATGTTTTAATTTCCTATTCTGCTCCATATTTCTCTCTTTAAAGCGTAACTGAAATTCAATAAATTGTGACTGTGGTCACGTTAAGTAGTTGACAGAGCAATATGCCGAACACATAAAATGTATAATGTAATTGTTTTGTTTAAAACTTAACATAAAGGTTAAGAAACAGAACCTACCTTCACCGTTTGTGGAACTTATCCCGAGAAATAGAAAGCAATTAGCACTTATTATCAAGGATAATATAGTCCTCTTAAGCTTGGCCATGGCAAGCTTAACGCGACTTAGACGATGTTTGTCTGCCGCTAAACTGATGTTTTAATCACTGCTGTGAAGAATAGAAGAAAAATCTAAAAGATTCACATATTCATTGTCACGCCTAATTAATCAAGTTAATATTAATTTGTTATCATGTCATAAAACCACGAAAATAACAATAGAATTTTCTAGCGGAAACTCAGGTAACAATATTGGATGATAAACATACCAAAACCTCCAACAAACACGTCAAGGCTAAATAGCAATCTTGGGTTTACTCTAACAACGGAAAAATGTTGAAAATGTCTTACTTCTTTCACTATGAAGAGCGTAAACAAAGAAGCAAACAGGTAAACCAAAAAACAAAAAAAAACAACACACAAACAAACAAAGTGAAGGATGTCAACTTAAGCACATGATAAAAGAACAACCTGAAAAGATTCAGGCTTGAACGGGATTCGAACCCATGACCTCTGCGACACCGGTGCAGCGCTCTAATCAATTCAGCTATCAAGCCAACTGGGAGCTTGCGAATTCGTTTAAAATTGTAATGATCCCGTAGGTGGTGAAACAAACGAGATTGAATATATGAAATAATCATATATGTGAACTGCGGATGAAATAAGAAATGATGACACGGCGGGGCCAAACCACCCCCCAAATGGGTCATTTAGACTAATTTTGCTTCTTTTTCATATTTCTTTTCCAAACTTGGCAAAAAACCTTGGGTTGTCGCCCAATTTATTTTAAGTATGAGAATGACTTAAAAAACCAAATTGTGACGTCATAATGGCTGACGTCACAAAACGAGTTAACTAAAATTTCAAATTTGAAATAAAAAGTTATGTCATCTGAAAGAACTTGGCAAGGGGAGTAAAATGCTGAAAACCGTACCTCGCTAAGACAAACGTATCTTGAGTTATGGCAATTTAAAGACATTTAAAGTGTCCCCCCCGGAACCATACTTTTCTTCTAAAAACAACCCTGTTGATCTATTTTGTACAGTTTTTTTCCATGCAAGCTAATAATCTGGTAAAATGGACTTCTTGTTGTTCCAAAAAATCGTATCATTTTAGATTTTAAGTTTTCGGCTTAAAAAGGATAATATTAGCAAGAGCATAATTGATCACGTGACACTTAATTACGTCACAAAACTGGTTTGGGGGCTCTAGCTCTGGCAGGAAAAAAATTTTCCGAGTTTTTCTTTTTCATTTAGCTTCCGTCATTTAAGACATCTTATCTGCAGCTTAAATGGTGTCGTTGACGCAACAAAACAACACTTAAATTCAAACGTATTACACAAGGGGGGGACCCTATTTTGAGACTGTGAAATTTTCAAAATCTAAAATGCCATATCTCATCCATTATTTATCACATCGACAAACGGTTTTCAGCATTCAACTCCTCTTGACGTGTTCTTTCTAAAACACCAGAAAAAATTTAGAAATTCTAAAATTTTATTTTAGAGAATAATATGACGTCACCAATTATGACGTCATAATTTGACATTTGGCATCACCATTCATGTCAAATTGTTTGGCACAAAGACCCATATCAAATTACCAAGTTTGGTAAAGAAATGATGAAAAGTAACAAAATTATTAAAAATTAACCAAAAAACGGGACATTTCATGACCCATTTGGGGGGTGGTTTGGCCCCACCGTGGAAATAAGCAATGATGATGATCCTCGCAGTTGAAGATATCATTTCAAGCAGTTGGTAAAAGAACAACCTAAAGCATTCAGGCTTGACCAGTTTCAAGTTGGCTAATAGTGGTGATAGCTGAATTCATTAGAGCTCTGCACCAGTTTCAAGCCTGAATTTTTTAACAATTGTTAATAAATAAGGATGGTGGTTGGCTTCTAACGAAATTATCGTGCTGCTCTGATCAACCAGGGCCACTTGGTCAAAGGCCCAGGTTGATCAGTTTAATGAAGTGACGATCAAAATAATAATAATATTAAGTTGTCAGCAATACCAGTATGGGAATAGTTGTCAATAGTGGCGATGGTTTAAAATTTTTCGAATTTCAGAGAAAAGGTTCGCACGATCAACTTTTTTCAGAGTGAAGTGCCGCAGTTCCAGGAAAATCCTTCTGCTATATCTGGTAACTCCACGGTTAAGAACTCGTCATACGCACCTCGGGTGAATGCTGTGATCCTTTCCATCATATTACTGTTGCTTGCGCGGACGTCAGCCTACCAAACTCTACGCCTACCATGAGTGTACGAACGTCTGATTGTTCCATATAGATACGCTTCGGAATCACTGAATCACCGTTTATAATCAGTGAATTGCTTAAGCCTACCACGTTCTACCAGTGTATTAATGTCTGACTATTCTTCATGTAGGAATTGCGCCCTGTCTTTTTCGGGCCTATTTCCATGGAACAAACGCCTCTGGCCGTAACCTGAATACCCTACCATAAACTAAGATCCAGCTTAGCAGTTCAAAAACAATAAATACTTATTGAAATTGGTTATTTCTGGAATTTCGGAGCCTGAGTGGAAGAGAGGGGAGGATTAGTGGTTTATTCTGCCCCATCTTTTCATAACTTTTTGCTGTTAAATCAATAATAACAAAAGTTTGAGGGTTTATAGTACGTCTACAACAGCTTCCTTTAAAATTGCAAATGACTTCATGACGTCACATGCGGTGGAAATTTTGTCTGTCTGGGATTCGCCCTCCTGGATTCCTCTGAGACGTCGCTAAGCCTTCAAAATTCAGTAAAAGAGTAAGCAAAACCAATATACAGGGTGTCCCAAAAGACCGTTCCTCTACTTTATAGGTCTGTCATTCAGTACGATTTGACTCGATAAACAAATCTTTTAAACAAAAGTTGTCTATTTCAATCTAGTTAAATATTATGTATATTTGTTGTGCCATCGTTTGACTCGAATATTCAATTTGTGCATTTTCCCGCTAAAGATGCGCGAGCGTGTGTATATTTCCCGCCAAATATTTTGTATTTTGTAGCCCGAATTGCATTTTTGTAGTTTGTAGCCCGAATCGTTTTTTTGGTGTTTATCGTGAAAGATGAACCTTCTTTGTGCAAAAAAGGTTTCGAAGACAAGAAACGAATTGGAAGACCGAAAGTCCTGACTGAAGCAGCTAAAAAAAGTTCTGAAGAAAGCTAAGTACAAAAAGGGGAAATTCGACGAGGCAGCTCTCACAACAGTTAGCAAGCAAAGGCCTTGTTGGGGGAAAAACACCGTCTGGAGGTTCATGAAAAGTGAAGGTTATAGGCCGCTGAGACGGCTAAAGAAACCTCATGCTCACTGCCAAGCAACGTGCAGCTCGCGTGAAATTTGCTAAACAATGCAAAAACCTTACTACGAAGAATGGGATGATTTTCTTATTTCGGACGAATTTCCAAAATAATTGTTTCAGCTGCCTAATCCCATAAATGATATTGTTTAGGGGTCTCAGGAGAGCCAAGTGCCTCCTGCATACCAGGTGAAAAAATGCTCAAAATGGATCATCTAGGGCGGAATGACAGGCCGCGCGCGGTCTCAGGGGCTTCATTTTATACCACAAGGACAAAATTTGACTGCAGACTACTACATTAACAACATATTAGAGAAAGAAGTGAAGCCTCTCCTTCGCGGTAAAAATGTGAATGAAGCAATAACCAAACGAAAACTTTTCAGTTCCAATCGACACATGACGTTCGTCCAAGACGGGGCGCCAGCACACGCAGCTAAGGCCACCCCGGAATGGTGCTAAAGAAACCTGCCAAATTTTATAGAGAAAACAAGCTGCCTCCAAATTTGCCAGACATCAATCCTGTAAAGAATCTTTGGAGCATAATCGATGAAGTTGTCTACAAAGACCCAACTCCTAAGACCATGAAGGATCTGAAAAGACGGCTTAAACAAGCCTGGAAGGTTATCCCGTTCTCCACGCTATATGACTTATCCCACTCCATGCCGCAACGGCTACAGAATGTGATAACAAAGCAAAGGGGGGCATGCCGGATAGTGAACTTCTGAATACATGTACTCGATAGAGTAAAGCATATTTTAGAAATTTCATGTAAAAATAAAGCTTCGATCAAAAGTTATGGCGGGTGAAATAAGTGGAACGAACATTAAGCGATGTACAAATGTAAAAACATTAGGAGGGCAGACGTTTACTTAAAAACAATTTATCAAAATTTCGAAAGTCGTGCACAATGAGACTCTATATACTCTATTTTCAAAAAAATCCAACAACAAATCCATAAAAGGGGGGAAGCAAAGCTTGGCAATAGTTGCAAATTATTCCCTTGGTTGCACTCCAAGGTGGGGGGGGGGACACGAAAACAGTGAGAGGGACTGGGAGTAGCTGCGTCTCTAGGGAAGCCCACTGGTTAGCTAGGGTGTAACATAGGAAGGACCAGAAGAGTGGTGCCCTTCTGGGAGGACAGTGGGTCAGATGGCACGATGGTACCATCCTGGAAGAGACCCGGACCTATTTCCAAGGGTGGCTTTAGCACCTACTGTGGGAGAAAGTGTAGCCTAGGATGAACTTCCCATGTACCACCGTTTATTGACTAAGCGCTTAAGTTTTCTTACAAGAGTAATAAACGAGGACAACTGTGGGCAGATAACAAGACAGAGTTAACGAGGGCACTTTGCCTTCTCTTGAATGGTAATTACAACTTCACCATGAAGAAAATGAGAAATGACAAACCTACCAATAAAGGAGGGGGTGGGAGCAAAGAACAACCTTGCTTGAAGAGTAGCTCACAACTGAGACAGGATTTAGAAGACAGGGAGATTTTACTAACTGGTGGTTGGATGCTAAGATCACATGGAAGCATGAGAGGAAAAATACAGGAAGCTTTGTCATGCAGGTTTAGACAGAAACAAAATAACTACTTCCGATTAGGAATTGACCCTTAGACTATTGCCCGGTAACTGGAACACTGAGATAACAGAGCCAGTGACAAGCCAAAGACGGCTTTGATATAAAACACCTAGATCATTAACCACAGTATAAATGCTTAGACTTCAAATCGTCAAAATATGGTTGACATGGAAATATAATTCGTCCAGAACAAAGACAAATCACTCTTCATAAATTTTAGGTCACAAGATAACAAAGTCACAAAATTTGTCTGCTTTTGCTTGATCTTAGAAATGTAATTAAGTTTTGAAAGCAGCGCGGGCCCTTTCTGCAAACACCCTACCTGGTTATTTTTTTTAAATAGATAATTTTATTGACAATTATAGACTCAGGAACATATATAAAGAACAACAACTAATACTATTGCTTCAACAGTTACGGCCACTATTTACCGTTATAAGAAGCAAGACAGTAAGGATTAATACCAGCATTATATTGAATATTACAAGTGTATAGAACAGTCTGAGGGCGGCGCATACTATGAGCAAAATAACACTTTCCCAATAATTAGCCTTACCCGGTTTGTTGAGAGTTGAGAGTCCCTAAATACCGGTAATTGCTAAATACGTAGTATGAAAAAAACCCTGTTAGAATTAATTTGAAGAACAACAGATAGGACAATTAATATTCGTTTACACATATTAGAGAAAGACCAAATAATTGGACATAGTTGAGACCAATTGAGGTGGGGGGGCCGTTGTTGTATACCGTAGAGGGATTAAGAGCATGACTACTCGACGTTTCTGATGGGCCCGTTGTTCGGGTGATTGAACCTATTCTGCACTCAGTAGCCTCAACATTGTTGCATTCGACGAAGAAGAACCATCTCGGCTAATCTTGTGTTGGGTGACCTGTGTCTTACAGGCATAAAAATTCGAGATTTTGTCTGTAATGGGTCGGTCGGTCGTCGACGCCAATTTAGTCCCCCCCCCCCCCCCCGAAGATTTTTGCAGGGGCCGTACGCTCGGCCGGAAACTGGTATGGAGTTTGGCCTCGCTTTCATCACGCCCAGGCCCCAAACGGTCAATTTAGCGCATAAACACACGAATGGATTCTGGTTGAGATATTTTTATTTTCTTCGAGTTTTTTTCGAAAAGTTTTCGAGTTTGCCAACAAGGCACAGCTTGAAGTTCACTTATAAACACAAGTAAGAGAGGATCCTCTCTTGACACAAGCGGCGCTCCTAGGATGTACTAGCGGTCGAGAAAAGATTGATTATTCGTATAAACTTGGACTGCTATGCCTGTTGCTGAATTTGAAGAGAACGGTTTGAGAGTGATTTCTGCCGAGAACCACTAAGGCCTTCACAAGACTTTTCGGAGCCAGAAACTAACTTTCTGGAAAATTTTTCAAGTTGGTTGACAAGACACAGTTTGAAGTGCTATTACAAACACAAGCGGCGAAGGTAGGATGTACAGCTCTCGAGAAAACATCGCTAATTCGTAATCATCCCTTGTTGCTGAATTTAGATTATTTTTAGGATGATTTCTGCTGTAAGTCATGGGGATAAAGGGGTTTACCTCGGTGTAAGAACCTGACAAGATTTTCTTTGTTTGTTAGCTTTTGTTTTGCTGTACGGCATTGTTTCAAATGTTTTTGTTTCCTTTGTTTTACGTCATCCGTGAGTTTCACAGGTTCTTACACCGAGGTAAGGCCGGATAAAGATTACAGGAAGGCTAAATGTAACTTTAAATGCAGGATAAAAGTAGACACTTCTGTTACTTGTCGAGACACGCAACAGCCTAGCTGTGTTATTTTTGACACGAGAAATGTGAATTTGTCTACTAAGGCATCAGAATGTTCCTTGATACTAACTCATCGTTGTGTAGTGCTTTCCTTGATGGTCATTTTTAAGACATGTCACTGGCAAATTCGTTGATGTAAAGTCGTGCACAAATCACCGAAGGGTTTAAAGTTGAATTGATTCCAGTAATTTTGTATGTCGACTAATTGAGATGCCTACATGTGAAGTTAATTGTAGAGCCCAAAGCCCCATGCACACTAACAAATACTATTGCAAACTGTATTTGCTCGTGTAGATGAGAAAATTTTGCCACATTTTTTATGTTGCAAATGTCTTTGCTAAATAAACTGGCATTTCAGTTTCATTTGTCATAGAAATTAATTTGTCATGTGAATTTTCTCTTGTATAAATCAAAGATTTCTGGAAAATTAGTTTCAGGCCCTTTGTTTGTACATGTGGCTTTTGTGCTGTCTAACCAAGGGATTTAGCTGGCTTGGGTGCTTGCTGTTCCACTGAAGGGAAGACATTGCTAGCACATATTCAAGGACCTTTGTTGTCGGGAGAAAATTTGTTCACCATGGTCAAATCATTTCACAGCAATTCTCAGTCAAAACAATATGTAAATCCGAGCTCGTTTAACAAAACCCCATGCCAAAGGCTTACATCTCCTTGGTGACAACTTTGGAACCAGAAGCGCTTGCTGTCTGATAGAATGCAACCAGTCGAACGCACCCTTAATGTTCGATTACTACTAGTTGATAGAAAGCGCGCTTAGGAGCATTCAGTTTTGCTTTTCATCCAAGCTAATAATCAATTTTGATAGGATATTAAGGGGAAATAGCCGGTTCCCTGAAACTGGTTTCCCGGTTCCCTGGGAAACTAAATAAACTGAATGCCAAAGGGTTTTCCGTTTGAACATTGAAAATAAATAACTTGGATTTACAAAGACCCTGGTGGTTTTGGACAACAAAAATACCCTCACTGCATAATCTTCAACTTTATGATATATATTACTTCGAGCAAATAACTTAACGGTACATTGCACAACCCTCAATACACTTGAATGCAAAAAGAAAAAGGTCAAATCCAATAAAATAAGTTTCCTTGAATCTTTGTTTGTTGAATTTATTGAACTGGAGGCCAAGTGCCATTCAAAAGTGGTTTTACAGGGCCGAGGTAATCGTAACCAAACAACAAAAAATCACTGACATATTGTTTTCCAATCCGTATGATGTCTTCAGAAGGGACCTGGGAATAATATTTCAGCACTTCATCAGAACTAGTTTGTCTGTGAACTGCTGGGAAAGTTACCCGGTCGTCAATCCCCGCCATTTTCAGCAGGAGAGTTCCGTCCTCTTCCAAGGTCTCTAAGCGGCCGATGAAATCGTAGTTTACAAAACACGGATGGCAAAGTCTCTCGTATTGGCGCCAATGTTGATCTGGATTGATATCTTGGGAGTAATACTTTATGAATTCTGCAAAGGTAATGAAATTCTCTCCACCTGGTTTAAAATCATCCGGTCGATATGATTTAATTATTTTTTCTCTATAGTGTGGGCTGTACTTAGGATTGCCCAACGTTGTGAACTTGTCTTTGTAGGCAGACAGCAATCGATGCAGCGGCTCGCGGACAAACATAAACTTGAAATAAGTTTGGAGACGAAAATCCCTTTCTGTCTCTGAGTATTGACTCAAGCGTTTCCATTGCTTCCATTCGTGAACCTGGAGAAAAAAAAGCAACCAAAAAATAAAAGGGAAGGAAAATAAGAATAAGTAGTAAATACACCACGACACACCTTCTGTGCGTACATTGTATGTTACCGAAGTATGTATTGAGTCACCGCGAAGTCCAGTTATAAAACAAAATAATAAAAAGATATTTACGTACACTACAAAGGTAAGATCAACAAGATATAAATCAGTTTAAACTATAAAATTACAACTAGTAAAAAGCTACCTTCAGTAAAAAGAGACGCATATACATAAAACATAAGTATGCGCTAAAACAAAACTAAAGATAGAATTAAAAAACTTGCTAGATATAAGCCGGTTTTTTTTATTTTTTTAATTTTCGACAACTAATTTAGTCGGAAACATCAAGTGTTCGACGTAGCTTTTCTAAACCACACAGTTTTAAGAGTTGATAACGGTATGTCACAGACAAATTATTGTTGTCGGCAACAATTCTTAAAGTGCCACTGGGACGAAAATTCATAGGTTTATTTCGGCAAAATTCTGTCGCAGAATGTCGCGTTTTGTTCATATTTCTCCAGAAAACTGAACAACAAACCTTCCATCCTAATATTTTTTAGCTCCAAAGTCGCGTAAAATGTGTCCGCCATTACTAAAAACGTGTTCCTGGGTGATTGCGCAATTTAATAGCTTGTGACGTCAGAGGCTCACCTCAGTGGCGTTGCCTTGTGTTTTGACTGAAGATGTCTACCGTCGACTGCGAAACCTCCGAAGAGTATTTCTACGATTCGGAACAGTCTTTAGCTTCCGAAGCCTCTGAGGATTCGTTTCATTCGGCAAATGAAGAATTTTTCTTACCGTACGATGTAAGAACTGATGTGAGGTTTCAACTAATAATCTTGTCAACAAACCGTTTAAAGTTTTTTGTCTCGCCATATTATTTGAGTTATTTGGCGGGAGTTCAAAACATAAGCGAAATATGCTTAGACAATGATTGTAGTTCAGGCCCCAGTTGCTCAAAAAGTGGATAACTCTTTTTCAACAGATAAGTCGCTGTCCGGTGGATAAAATTTAGCGCTTCATCTCAGTTGTTCAAAGCTTGGATAGCGCCGATCCAGCCAGCTGTTCAGCCGCTATCCAGCGATCATAAAGTTGTCCATTCCAAGACAGGTTGTGTAACTTTTATCCACTGTAAACCTGTAGCAAAATAGACATGGCTATTCCAAGAATTGATCTTTTAAGCTGTGGAAATTTAGACAAAACACCTATGAAAACTTTAGACTTTGATGCTCGCGAATTCTCAACCATGGGTCGAGCGATGTTACTGTTGGTGTGGGAGAAAATAAAAGAAGCGATACTTTGTCTGCCGTTGTTTATGTTCATTATATATTATAAAAAAAAGCATTGAAATTTCTGGCCATTCTTGGCATAGTCTGCAAAACTTTCTTGAAAAACCGTAATTGTTGTAATCAGCTGGCAGGCAGCTTATCATGTCTATCATAGTACAGTGGTCACTCAACACATTGAAACACAAGTGCTTGGCGCTGCTAGATGTTTTAAACAGTTTTTGTAGAATTCTTTTTCTGAGCCGAAAGAAGTGAAATAAATCAAAATCTTTTTTTTTTCAAGAACTGGAGGCCTTGTGTGACCGGAATCTAAATATTTGTAGTCAAAATTAAAAGCCACAAGGAAAATTTTCCGCTGCTCAACAACAACAACATGCGGACCACCGAGGAAACGAAGCTTTCGCTTGCCTTATTCGCCTGGTAAAAATAATAACTTGACATTTAATCATTTTTCTTAGTAGTTCATTTACTAAGATTGCTATGACAGGTAAAAATAAATAACATTGTTAAACCCTTAGGCAAATAGTGGCGTGTGATATTTTTTCCCAACTTCAATTTCCACGCACCGACGATCCGATCTATTAAAGCCTTTATCTCGAACAACAACAACAACAACATTTTATTTGCATTTCCAATCACAAATGCCATTGCACATAGAAAGAAGAAAGAAAAAAAGTTGCAAAATCGATTAATTTTACAATTCCTGTGTCTATTGATCCATTTCTTAATGCAAAAGCTTCGTAAATGAAGTAACCTAATTTTTTACAAGTGAAAGCGTCAATGCTATTTAAGAGAAATACAATTTTAAGAATCGAAATCGGAATATTTACTAATAATATCGTCCATTAAAGATTTTGAATTTGCATCATATCTATTGCAAGATAAGAGGAAGTGTACTTCGTTTTCAACTTCATTTGAGCTGCAGCATTGACAAATTCTCAGATGCTCAGGGAGTTAGGGATGGAATGTCTTCCATTTTCAATTCTTAGGTTGTAATTACCTAACCTAAGTTTTGCTACTGCCCGAACAATAATGTCAATCGACTGTTCACCGACATGGAATAAAGAGAGAAAAGTTTCTCCACATTCAGGATGGTATGTTATAAAATAAATGTCCATGCTTCTAAGCGATTACTGCTCTGAAATTAACACACGAGGAATTAAAAAAGGAAAAGATAAGCAGTACAAACTATATCAGCTCAATCACGGCGGTCAGGATTGCATTCGCCGAGGATCTTCGCGCTAGCAGACGGCAGAACTGAAAGGGTTTTCCACGACGATAATAAATTTCAAAATACGTTAAAAGAAAATCAGTTTTGCACAATGGTGGATGCGTTAAAGAAGAAACAAACTATCACTTCAACTGCGTTATAAGATTAGGTAAGTTACCTTTCGTCTTGTTCGCGCAGACAATGTTTTTTTCGGTCCCTTTTTCCATATAGTTGGAATGGGCAATGGAATGATCGACCTCTGGGATCTTGCGACATGAACAGCCTTCTGGAAAAACTCGTCCGTGAAGTGATCAAAATGCCTCTCGGGTTGAAATTCGCACTGTGTGTGAGTAAGAACACTGTCCTTTTTTCCATTGCGGGTCCGCTCGCAGGGCTTCAGTGAAGGAAAATACCAGCTCGGTGGTTGGATTTATTGTTATGGCATTGTACAACACAAGTACTACCTGTCATTACCGCTGCAGCAAGGAAGATTTCAAAGTCGTAGACAAACACTTGGCAAGAAAGCTTTCCTCGATTTTACTTTCCCGTGGCAAGTAAACATGTGAAGGCACTAGGTTTGAGGTGAGCCTCTGACGTCACTTCCGCTCATTCGCAAGCCAGCTTCCGGAACAAGGGCCAGTAATGGCGGCCGCAAAATCTCGACAAAAACCGTCCGAAAAAAGCGACTTCTAGTTGTCGTAATAAGTTAAAATTTGGCATGGTGACTAAGAACCACAAACTATGTTCGAAAATGTAAAAATATGGAATACCAAAATTCTGGTCTCAGTGGCACTTTAATAGACAAGGTTATGGCAATTATTAATATTTGTCGATGACTGTCTCACAGGCGGTGAAAGAAGAATTGCCGATAACAAAACCACTGCGTATCTTGTCAATAACAAAAGCAGTTTCCTCTTAAAAGAAAAACTATTCTTATTGGCAATGAATGAATGAATGAATGAATCCATGCATACATACATAACCTCTTAAAATCTAAAAAATTACAGGTTTTGAAAGAGTCTGGAAGAAAAGTCCACTGTTTTGCTGAAAAGTATGAAAGAAGATTGTAGTCCATTTGTGGTAGTTCTCGGCTTAGGATGTGACAAAATATGGTTACCACGTAAACTATAGGTTGTAGAGCGTAGAGTAAACATATTTCTCATGTAACCAGGATAATGAATGAATGAATGAATGAATGAATGAATGAATAGATAAGTAAAGAAATAAATAGAAAATCTCCAATTAGCCTTTCCAAATAAAAATAGATTACACTTAACTGTCTAGAGGTTCTTGTCAAAAAGTATGAAGGGGGGGGGGGGACGTGA
Source organism: Siderastrea radians (assembly GCA_964017195.1). Lineage (NCBI taxonomy): Eukaryota > Metazoa > Cnidaria > Anthozoa > Scleractinia > Rhizangiidae > Siderastrea > Siderastrea radians. Next base: position 15,921,136 of record OZ024899.1, read on the forward strand.
GGTGGACCGGAGCATTAGCTGAAAAAAAATGAGACCCCCCGCTAACTTTTGGTGCAAAATGCACTGACTCACGCATCGTTAAAGGTTCAAAATTATGTGACCCACCGTTAAAGTACATATATCAAAAAACTGCAATACTAGTAGATTTACCTGCAACAACTTTCGTTGGTTTTAATAGTTAGAAAATTTGTTTTTAATAGCAATAGGAAAAGCATCAGTGAATTTGGTTGATTTTTCACTGCCCTTTTGTTTGAATTCGTTTAGTTATTTCTTTATTATTTAGTAAGTATAATTTGAATTACAATTAAAATGCCGCTGTATGCACACAAGCCTCAACAGTCAACAGAACTTAGACTTGTTCCCACGTCTGCGAATGCAAACTCTTGCACAGTGAAATAGCTGGGCGAAGAAAAACCAAACAAACAACAGCAGCAACAAATGAAACAGACAGGCAAACAAACGAAAAACAAAAACAAACAAACAAACAAATAAACAAACAATGCAGAGCATACTTAGAGAACGTGCATGAAAACATTTCCAGATCCTTGCAGTGTCCAATGCAGACAAAGGTTTCAAAAACTTATCTTTCAATAGAAACTATCCCAACCAAACCAAATATGCCAACAACCAGATTTTCGCATAAATTTCAAAACACACTCCTACATGCACAATAATAGAGATGCTAAGAGGCTACACCAGAGACAGCCCAAGAAATACGCGGTATATAACCGCAGAACTAGTTAATAGTTAAGTTCATGTTTTAACAATTGGATTTACAGAACAGAGGGCAAATCAGGATGCAAGTATATCTGTTTACGAGTATAGGAGATGACCCACTTCTTTCCAAGGACTCAAGGACTAATGATTCAGCTCACTTTTTCCGACCCACCCCCATCCCCAAATCCTATTTGGCATGGAACTAGTCCCTTATTTGTAATTCTTCGTATTACTTACGTAAGGGTAATGATCTGGAAACGTCTTATTGTGAAGTTTAGCTAACACTCTTTTCAACGTCGTGCTGCCAACTTTAGCGATCGCACAATACAGGATCTGAAATTCGTCATCAACGAAGAAGTACCTCCAACTTTCAAAATTGGTTGAAGGTTTCTCTTTAACTTTATGCTTTAGGCAATATTTCCTCATAGAGCTCTTTATCTCTACTTGCCTCCTTTCAGCCTCTGAAATGACATTAATACGCAAGTTTGTCAATAAATTTCTTTGAGTGCTTCTCATTCTAACATCACTCTAAGGTTTTCTGGACAAAATTATAAATTATACATGAAAGACTCCATGGCCTCTTAATTCCCCAGGGGAAGCACTCGCCAAATAGTCAGCTTTTGCTATTTTAAGTCTTGAATAAGTTTTATCTTTCGAGGAAAGGCTGTTTAGGGTCTGTGAGGATTGACACCATTTGGAGCTAGGCCCATGTTTTAATTATTTTATTTTAAGTTGGCTTCGAAATCAATTTTTATCTAATCATCAAAAACCTGCCTTCTATTTTGGAATTTTTCATGTTGGGAAATTTCATCCCTGCTGATGTTCAATAAATGTCTAGTTGAAGAAAAAGAATTAATCTGTTGATACAAAGTGTATTACTTTTTTTGCACGCTTTAGTTTACCAGTGCGATGCAAGTTGGTACTGATTTACAAACGCAATATAATAATAGATTTTCTCGTTTTTCTCCAATTTAAAGTGCTTCTGACAGAAACGAACCGCATCACGTTTCTAGTTTTACCATAACCTGCTTATGAGCAAAAAATGAAAGAAACTTTTCAACTTATGCCGCCAAATCCTCGATTCAGTACTAAAAATCACTCTCTTGGATCTAGATCTTTCGTTTCGCCTATTAGTTCGTCTTCTTCGGGCAATTACGACCACTAGTTCACGCAACGCGTCTCCGGGAAAACATCAGGCCTTGTTCGACCGCGCAAACTGGAAACTTGACACAGTTGTGCTCATTTGAACCCTTTAAGCCCCAGCATCATTATACAAATTCTTGTTACTGGTATCCACTCTTGCTGAGTGCTAGGTGGGAGATCTTGTTCAAACATCAAGACAGTTCATCTTTGGTGATCATTTCCTTTATTCTCATGACTTGTATGTGCTATAATGCACTGATATGATGAGGTGAAATTTGATGCTGATCATTATTTGGGCTTAAAGGGTTAAATGCATTATATTGTGGTAAAAAATATGAACATTCCAACTATATTACGACTATATTTACGACTTTTTCGTTTATGTGTTTTCTGATTTCAAATGTAACCAGCCTAGAAAATGGAAATGTAAGAAAAATTTGTTGTTCATGAAAGCTTCTTACCTCGACATCTTTTTATCTTATCATTCTGATTCTTTTCATTTTTCACTGTGGATACTTCGTTAAAACACTGGGTTTCATACAAGTAGTGCACGAACGTCAACCCAGCGACAAACACCAAACATAATATCTCTCTCAGCTTAAGCCTCATGGTGGTTGGCACTCCTTCCTTATGAAGATTAGAAACACAGGCGATGAATTAAGCTAACTTCTTACTTGCCGCTGAGAACCAAACAAAAGAAAGCCATAAGTGATGCAAATTCATTGCTACTTTCGATAGGGAGTAAGTTATGGCAAGATAGCAGAAAAAAAAAAGATCAACGGAAGCTATTAGTTAGAGAATGTTCATTTCGCAAGTTCGAATTCAAAGTTGAGTTTGAGTTTATTCTATGGAGCATTTTCACTCACGTGACCAGCAGCTATGTACATTTATTGGGACAAAAGAGAGTGATTACATCAAAAAAGACTTCAACTCCCACAGGATTGGCTTGGTTCACCAATTTGGTCTCCGTTTTACTGTTGTTGGTACACTAATATGGCCGCGGTGACGTCATATGAAAACGCTCTACTGAGAAGGTTTTTTTTTTAATGGTCTTGTGGAACCAGGGAGGGGAGGGTAGGGGCAGAACATGAAATGAAATGAATTGCAATGGCATTTTAAAGGTATGTAGTTCATCCGCATATGTTTCCTTTTGAGAAATACAATTAAAATAACTAGTCCGAAAAAGACATATTGCTAACTTTACTTTAAAGCTAAGATAAGTAAAAGCAAGCAAAAAAACAACAAACAGTTATTTCGGTTCTTATTTCAAGACCATTTTCAAGAGGAGTGGTTATTTCACATTAAACTTATTCCCCCACTAAGTGGAACATTTGCTTAGATTCTTAGATTTTAGCCGGGAGAAAACCTGTCTGCCTTTTAAACCAGACACAATTAGTTTTTAGTTCGAAGTTGCTACAGCAACTGAGAACTACAGGGGCGAGCGCTAGCACTGTCGTAAACAGTCGTGTTAACCAAGTTTTGCGCTGTCTCTATGGATGAAGAATTAATCAGTGTCTGGATCCTTGAAAATATTTCTCGTGTTTGGAAATCGTGATGAAACACTCGTACTCGTTATTGAAATAGTACGTAATGTTGTTGGCACGATTTCTGACACGAAAGCATATGAATTGTTTGTCAGTCAATCTCAAGTTTTTAAATAGTAAACTCAAACAACTCACATCGGTACACGCAAAAAAAACTTGCTCAACGTCTGTTTCTCTTTAATTATGTAAGCATTCTTCTACAGTCGTTCTATTATGCAGGGTTCAATTCTACCTGTTACCATCCCCCCCGGGCACACCCCCGGGGATTTGCAATTTTTTTTCTTACTTGGTGGTCTATTCCCCACCCCCGGGCACGCAGAAAGAGACAATTCCCCACCCCCGGGGACTCCTCATTGACCACAAATACGTTGTTTTGTATTCAAAATTGATTTCCGTACAATAACACAACCAGACGTTTTGACAAGAACTTATTAAGCGCTTTTCTAGAGTTTACTGAACGAAGGATATTACATAGTATTAAAAAACTTGGACACTACATTGAAAAAGGAAACAGCTGAAGAAAAAAGTCTAACTGCACTGGCATTCGGCTGGCGAGTAAAGAAATGTTCTTCACCGCGTGTCTTATTCTAAATATAGCACATGCACAAAAGGGGTCCGGTGAGCAAATTGACGACAGCATTTTAAGGAGTTTTTCTTAGCTTGTTTCACAAGAACACTGGACCGAGATTTCTGTTTAATATAAAGCCATGCATCTGTTTCCTACAAATACGCTGAAGAAATATTTCTGTTTGTGATGAACGTCATCCATTCGAATACGCATCAAACGCACCTTCGTTTAACAATTTATAATAAACGTACCTTTGAATACAGACTTAAGACGGATTCCGCTCAACGTTCCAGCAATAAGTGCAAAAAATATTTACCAAAAAACTACTCATAGCACGGTAACACTTTAAATGCTATTTGAAACATTTCACTCTAGTTCACTTGCCCAAGTGACCCCGCGATGAAATTCTCAAGCAATCTCAAGAAAATTAATTTCAAATCTCGTAACAGTATGCTAAAAACGGGCGCCATTTTGTTTTGAACTGACATGAAGCGTCTTTTTAACTGAAATATGGATAACTTCAAATCCAATTTTCTCTCGCGGGGTCAGCTTGGGAGCAAAAGTAGCGATAAGTTCTTCTTATCTGTTCTCAAAATGTGACAGTGCTGCAAGTATTTTTTTGGTAACTTAATTTTTGCACTTACTGCTCGAACGTTGAGCGGAAATCGTCTTAAATTTCGAGAGAATATTCTTCTCCAACCAGTCTGCTATAAATTCTAGAGATTTTCCCTGGAAATAGGCAGTCTTCTCTACGCGGTCCGGCGCCATTGTGTCAACTGAGAAGTGATAGCTAGTGACGTGCTTCACAAGAAAAACGGGAAGTTATTTTCGATTTGTCCCGCCTCCCTCCCCCCGGGACAAAACAGTTTCAAACAATTCCCCACCCCCAGGCCCGAAGGGCTGGACTTGTCCCGGGGGTTGCCCGGGGGGGGATGGTAACAGGCAAAATTGAACCATGCATTATTACGAAAAAAAACATGACAACGATTTCCCAGACTTATGATAGCATATTTCTTTTCAAATGCTGGACTACTTTTTCTAACCCGTCAATCCTGGTCTCCCCGTTATTCTTTAATTTTGAGCTGCCTGTTACCTATTAACGGTGACGCTCTCTATCACGCAACCAAACAAACCCACTGATAAAGACAGCGGGGACAAAACAGTAGTAACATCTAAAAAACAACTGCGAACTATCCGAACGGATCTGCTCGTTAAGAGAAATTAGGTATCATAAAAGGCTCAAAAAAGGAAAGAAGTACATTTGGAGGATTAAATAGCGATTTCGCTAAACAAAGCGGAGAGGTCAGGGGAAATTCACGAAGCCCTCCCAATTTAAGATGCATCCAAAGCGTTGTTTTTTTGATAATAGTCTATTGTTATTCTAGCAATAGGCTATTGTTAAGAAACAATACTTAGGATACATCTTAACTAAGGAAGGCTTCTCGAATCCAGCCCCAGGTCAGCAAAGAAGATCCTTGGACATCACGAACTAAGCAATATGACTACAATGGATTCTAAATCTTTGTATGTATCATGCAACAACGCCAAATGCAGTTGTACAGCCACCACAGTTTAGTTACTTCATTATCGATCATTATCTAAATCTCCAGATCAGTTACCTTTTGTCTCTATTTCATATAGCTGCCAACTCTCACGCATTATGCGTGAGTCTCACGCCTTTGGATCAAAGACATCGATGTCACGCATCAAGGACAATTTCTTACGCCTAACTCGCAAATCCGGACAACTTGTTCTTTAACACATTAACAACAAAAATTCAATTAAATCCCCTCGAAAATATTCCAATAAACGGCGCTTAAGGTCGACTTGAGTCTTTGAGAACTTTAATATCCTTACAAATCAAATATAGATATTCGAGATTCGTATTTTCTGTTTTTATTTCTAATTTGCATTTTTTTTTCTCTTGATTTGTTTAATGCTCGGCATTATAATTTAGTGGTAGCTCTTTCCTAGCCCCATTACATGAATCTGTAAATTAGCCTACATTATCGTAATTTCATACATCGCCTGAGCTGTTCTTATCAGTTAGTAAGGGGGGTCTCCTAGATAAGCCTACAAAGGCTTCTAAGACTTCCTGCTCATTACTTTTTGAATGAAATATTTTATTGGTGAATGATCTTGGGGAAAATATATAAATAAATAATAAATAAATAAGTAGAATAAAATAAATAACTGTATCAGAACGCGCTAAAATGTCGCGTTTCAGTTTGCATTTGAGGGACTGGAAACGAACTAGAGCCTCGTGATCGTTGACATTTCTATTTTGTTTTATCTTTCCTGCGGTTTGGTTTGTGTTGTGACCTGTCACGGTTATAATGTAGATCGTATTTCAGTATCACAAAATCATAATGTCAGTCAAAATCATAATGTCATAATCACATGTCAGTCACTGCTGTCGTGCTGTCGCTGTGCATGTGCGATTCGCTTACCATCAGTCGGATCCTCGCTTTCTTCGACCCGTTTGCCGTTAGTTTAGTTTTAATATTTTGTTGTAAGTGTTTCAGAAACATCATCAAGCTGAGAACGATGGCAAAAAACAGTTTTTTGTTCTCCTACAAAGTAATTTAGCAACGCGAGGAATGTGGAGATGGACAGCGCCTCTTAATGAAATTCAGCAAGTGAGAATCGGCATCTCAATTTGAGTTTCCGGAGCCATACGAAAGGTGTTCATGTACGGACTTAAAATTTTAGTAATATTTTAAACGATTATAACTATATCTGTATTTTCAGTGTGCCAAAATAAAGTCGCAAAAACCAGAACGAAATAGTTAAATTATGGAATCCAAATACAGCTCACCAAGAAGCTTACACCACCAGGTTTCATAATCGGTAGGTAAGAAAGGTAGCCATCGATACAAATAGTAGGGAGAAGAAAATGTTCCAAAATTCGCGTGTTTTTGACTTACCAGTTGTACTGCGTGACATGGTATTTAGGACCAATAAAGCAATGTTAACCAAAAGTTTGATGTGTCGTTGTATTTCTTACATCTATCAGCGGGTAAAGTGTTAGAACTTGGGTGATGACGTCATATGGTACAACTGTTACGTCCTGATTTCCCAACGGCAACCATCTTTTATCTACCATTTTAATAGATTTCTCCATTTTCTCAGAACTCCAAAATATCACCAAAATCGACTTAAAAGTAATAAAACAAATAAAAGAAAACGATCTAAAAGGCAAAGTTACTACATGTTTTTTTTTTTTTCAATGAAAAGAATCAACAAAATCAAATCGGTCTCAGCGTTTGCTGGCAATGGTACATCAAATTCCAAAACCAATGGCATGTCGAACTAAATTGTTTCCAGATAAATTGGAGAAAACACACAAAGTTTACAGGATTTTGTTTGCATATGGAAACAGTTGTAGGCGTCCAAAGCCCGTGCGGGCGGTTTCCACCCACCCTGGTCTGAACGGGGTGAGGTTTGAGTTGACTTAAGTTTGTGCCGAAAGCAAGCACGTGGCGTATATGCCCGAGCGCGTTGAGCAGCGGGCAAAACTGCGAGAGTCATTGTACGTTAACAGCACATTGTGCAGTCTGTAAGCACCGTACACAGGCTTACGAAAACAACTTAAAATTTAGTCTAGGATGATTAATTCCACTAACTTTTGAATTCAACTTACTAGATGCGTATTTAGTATTTTCCAAAAGCATCCCTGATGGACAAAATTAAAAACAACAACAACACACGCAGTGATTTTTGCAGAACGCACATGGGATTAACCAAAGCTGCAGTGTGCAAATCGATGAGATCCGTGAATGAAAGAAAAGATAATTGCCATGTGTGACAAAGAATTGATTTAGAAGGCACTGATTTGGTTCTCAAGGGAAAGGCGTGCAATTTTCATTGAGAGAGAAACCTCGCAAGGGATTGACCGATGCATTAAAGCATTTCTGAATGCTTCTGAATTAATAAAGGTTTTTCTTGCACACAAAAAAAGTTTAAAAAAATAAATAATAAAGCATCTCTGAAGGACATTTGTGGACCAAACCTGCTCGAGTTATTTGAAAGTTTTCACAAAATCTCTCAATAATAAAAGAATTTGTCAATGAAATGATCATAACGAAGTTAATTTAGAGTTACACGTCAAACAACATTTCTGTTCTAAAAAAGTGCCGAAATAAATTTGACTGTCTGATTTACGAGATGCTCTTAATCAAAGAACTAAAGCCATCTTTAACGTCCAATCAGACTATATCCGCGCGAAGTTATTTACATAACCTAACACTCCAAAAATGTCAAGTATTTTCTTCTAGTTATTTATGTTTAGTTTTTTGTCGATATCATTCAAGCTTGGTATTGATGTTAGACACATCGAAACATCGCATCGTCTTGTATTGCTGTTGAGATGTCTCAACATACCTTTATTTATTCGATCGAGAAAAAAAAAGCTTCAACAATCCTCAAGAAGCCCGAAAATAGATAGATAGCCTGCGTTGCACACGTAATATAACGCCGGTATTAGCCTACAATCGAGAGTTCTTTAGTGCTTTGCCTTTTCGTTTTAAGCCTATATTAATGGCGTATTTTTATCCGCATAATGTCCAAACATCTAATATCAAAGTCCCTTCAAACGAGTTGGATCTTATTGCAATTTGTAAGTGCTCGAGAAACTTTAAAATACATCAGTATTTGTCTGCAAATTTCCCCGCAGACTTTGCAGACAAATGTATCGAAACTTAAAAACGTGATTGCCCATTTTTACCAAACTTACGCTTCTGAAATTTGATTGCCAAAATCTTTTCCCAAGTACCTTTAGTTCCCTGAGTTTGAATATCGAAATCAATTTGTACAGCAATTATTTGTCATTGGTTTACCATTTAAACACTGTAAATGAGTGAGAAGCAGCAAATTAAATTAACTTAAGTTCAAGTTTAACGTTTACGGGATTGTTCGTAAGCTTACTAACGAATTATGCAGTATAATGTACATGGAATTGCAGTCACCCATGGTCAGGCATGCAGTCGTCTTCAGGAGAGTCGTGTTACGATTCTCCGAAAACAAAACACAAGAATGCGATTGCGTACGAGGCGTAAAGCAGCCAAAAGAACTGCCAAGTAAGTTTCAAATTTCAACTTTTTTTTTAAGCATAATTGTACGACAATAGTGGTTGTATACCAGGGAGGAAATAATATAAGTTCTTAAGAACAAACGTACCTGTCTAAAATTTCGAAAGCTTCAACAAATCAACATTACAGTCTTAACTCTTCAGCTCGATTAACCGCCATATTCTTTTGACCCAAATGAAAAGCGTGTGCAGACAAACTGTCGACCGACCGCTTGACAAAATAATGTTCAGATCTGTTCTCGACTCCAGAACCTTCGGTTATTGGCCGCATGTCTCCCTCGGTCTCGCGCAAACGAAAAGGGCTCGGGGTCGAGAATGTGTTCAGATCCTGCAGAGCTCTATATCATGGGGCCGAGAACGGGCTTCCTGTTTTTCACACTTCTGGTACTCTCGATCTATCTCTGAAGTTCCACACAAGTCCTCTCGAAAGCGCTAACACGGGTAATTTCAGAGCGGGATCATTGTTTCAGAAAGCAGAGAAATGTCACCAAACGGGCAAGAACATTTGCGAACAGTGATAAGGCTTCATTTCACAGGTTCATCAGGGCCATATTTTTGGTGTTAAAACTCGAAATGTGATTTTAAGGCTCGCCAACCGTTTTCATTTTCGTAGGTCTTAATAACAGATGGCCAAGTCGCCGACTTATTAGAGGGACTGGGCGCTGTAAGTAAAATTACCTTTTCTAACAGGTATTGAAACCTGTTACCTTTACCTATACCTTTACACACTGTTTTACAAGAAAAAGTAAAAGAAGTAAAAAAGAAATACACTGACATATTTTTTTAGAAAACTTAGACACTCTGGACTGCTATTTGAAATCTGTCGAGAGGGATAGGAGAGGCTGAAGTTCGAGCGATTGAAGTTCTTGCACATCGCGCAAGATAGCCTACAGAACAAACCGGTTATTATTAGGATTTTCTTTTTATTATTTTTATTATTTTATTGTTTAGAAGCGTGTGCAATAGTTTATGGCCTCCGCCCAACGCGCCTGACTAAATCTTCGCACTCCTCTTAAGTCGCGCCTCCGACAAAAACAAAACAAAACAAAGATAAAACATAAAAAAGAGAAAAGAAGAATACATGCATAGCGTTCAGGCAGTAAATAGACGATCTGTAACGTCACAAATTTGCTTACGAACTTGTCGACACATACGAGTCCCTTTGAATAGGTTTGAGCACGGCCCAATTAGGGCATTATTGAAATTTAACTCACACCTCCAACGCTTTGATTGCTAGCAGCTAAGCTTAAGCTAAGACTTAAGCTAAGACCGAAGTTTTCCCAAAGCAACATCAGTTGACCAATCACAGCCGACTAGTTCTGACTAACTATGTAAATCATTATGCAGTGGGTTGAAAATTCGGGCACTCAAAGTACATTCTGAGCGATAGAAGAATACATTCGAAGATGCACTGCCACCTGCACTGACAAAATTAATAACAGACATAAACTTTGACATAAAAACTCTTTTATTGAATACTGTTTTTTTAATCAAAGAACAATAACACTTACTTTAAACAAAGAACGTTTGTTGAGCATTATTCATGAAGGCTTGCATAATCGACGCGGCCGGCGAATAAATTACGGCCGAATACGCCATAGGGCATAAATTTTGATGATGAAAATTATTTATCTTCGAAAGAGAAACCGTCATTTCGTACATCAAATCCGTTACAATAATAGTTTTTTTGTTTGTTTTATTTGCTTTTACCGAATCCTTTGAAGACAAAACACCTATATCTGACAGGCTTAGAGTTCAGAAATGGCTGCTTTTGTGCAAAGTGGAACTGCTTGTGAATATAGTAAATTATCAAAAGTGGTATTGAAGCCCAGCATATTTTTTTTACTGTTTTTCTTGTGGTGTTTACCCTTCATCATTCACAAACCGCAAACGAGTTTCGAACTGTTTATAGCAACTAACCAATAGAAATGTTTCTGTTTAGTTATTCAGCCATAGTGTGTGGACTGACAAAAGATACTGCACAGTTATTGTGGTGCTTTCAACATAAATTGCAGCGCCATCATTGCTGAAGCTTTAACTTTTGAAACGTGCTAGCTGGGTTTCGTAACAGCTCCCCGTCGACTAACTTTATCGGAATGGCCAGATCACGAATTATCGACATGCAAACTTGCGTAGAAATAATCCCCGGCGTTAATCGCGAGACTTGTCAGTTTCATTTATCTGAGAAACAAACAAACAAACAAACAAACACACGTTAACAAAACTTCCTCCTAAAAAAAGAATGATTGTTGAGTTATGATTATTTTGATGCTCTTGTGAGCAAACCTAGCGAGGAATAAAAAAAAAACGAAAATGCCCTCTGGCCGGCATTTTGATGTTAAGAAATCGTTTGCCTTCGAAAGCGAAATTATGTCGTACGCCAAAGGCCTTATCGTTCTTTGAGTTGCTTTCATCGATTCCTGCAAATAGCGTTTAAGAGCTAAAGCAAAACCACAGCTGTGTTAAGTGAAGCGCGTAGTGCTCACGGAGCTCTTTAGTTTACTGTCTTGCCAAAAATTCGTTAGCAAATCAGCCGAAAACGGCTTATTCGACCGTTTTTCTTCGTTTCAGTACTGGAAGGCGAGAACGCCGTCGCAATGATAAAAACGAGGGAAATGGGGCAAAAATTAAAACAAGGTTATTTTCCTATTGTCTATGTTCGTTTATACAAGAATTAAGTAAATCATGGGATATTAGCTGAAATAGGAAACAGTGTCTCTTGTGAAACTCTTAACACTAAATTTTCCTTCTTGGTCACTCTTGGCGTCAAAAACCTTAAAAATGTGTCTCTGAGGAATAAACTGGTCTGAAAGCACGCTGCCATCTGTACTGACAAAATGAGTCTCAATGTTTAATTAGACGCATATTAACTTTGACACAATCTCTTTTAATAATCGAAAACCTATTTTGTAAAGAGATCTTAATTCTATCCGATAAGAAAACAAGAACACGTACTTCAATCAAAGCCGTTTGTTGCGTAATCAATGGAGCCAAAGAATAAATTAAGCGCAACACGCCCCCTGGGCATGCATTTTGATGATAAAGGTTCGTTAGTCTTCGAAAGAGAAATAATCATTTCGTACATCAACACTGCAATTGTTTATCTTTTTTTTAATTTGCTTTTACTGAATCCTTTGAAGAAAAAAACAGTTATACCTGGCAGGTTTAAGGTTTCCAAAAAGCTGCGTTTGTGCAAAGTGAAGTTAATTGCCTGTAAACTAAGAAATCGTCGTAATATTTATTTATACACGGGAAATCATCAGTTACAAATAATGCTAAAACTATTATAAAAAAATATCCTAATTAAGCTACAAATGTCCATGTTATGCTAAGAATGCCATTAAACCATCAATTTTAATTGCGAAGGAAAGGATCGTTTGTCCTTTATCGCGAGACTTCCAATTTCATCAACGTGAGAAACAAAAGCAAATCAAAAACAAAATTTGCACTTTAAAAAAGAATGACTGTGGAGTATTGTTTATTCTGGTGCTTTCGTGGTCAATGTGAACGAGGAATAAAAAAGACCGAATATGCCCTAAGGCCGGCATTATGACGTCGAGAAACTGTTGGCTTTTGAAAGCGAAATTATTATGTCGTGCTTGCACGACATAAAAGTAGTTCCAAGGATGCACTGTAGGCGTCCTATATGCCCACCGTGTAGGGACAATGTTCTCCACTTCAAGTATTTATTCATAAGTCAATAAATTCCTTTATGAACAAGCATGGGCAAAAGGAAAGTATTCTGACGCGAATTTTGCATTATTTCTCTCATTGTTACTGATGTGGAGAAGTTTAAGCTTCTCACTGAGATCAAGGAAAAGAGGAATGAACCGTTTTCGGCTGAATTTCTAACGAATTTTCGTTTCATTTTGCTTTTCCCAATTACATTTTTGCAAAATTTCGAGCCGTCACCTTGTCAACCGGAAAGAAACCACACTTGCCCTCCACAAGTAGCATACGTGCTACAAGACACCAACTAAAGCTCTCCATAAGCACGCGCTTCCCTTAACACAGCTGCTGATCTCTTTAACTCTTTTTGGAGTTCTTTTAATCTCTTAATAGAGATGTTTAAAGGAATCGATGAAAGTAACTCTAAGAACGTGAAAAACAAATGTGAAAAAATGTTTGGAAAAGTTCAATTGCTTTAGGAGCTATAGCATCTTGAAATGTTGTTATATTTCTGAAAATAGTAACAAAATGGCGGGAAATTCAAAAATTAAAGCTTAATAACTCTTTAACCAATTGAGCTTTTTCGAAAAATTTTTCACATTTGTTTCTATCACTCACACGTCACGCTCTTTCAAAATTATTTATTTGTTTTGCCATAACTTGAGATTTAAATTTTGCTGTCAATCTTGTGACGTCATTTCCCGCCAAAACCCGTTAAAATCGAAAAACAAAAGAATACGATTTTTTGGAATACAAAGTTCTACCATCCTGCAAAGTTTGAGCTCAAACGAATCAAAAATGTAAAAGTAGTTCCAAGGATGCACTTTTAGGCGTCCTATATGCCCACCGTGCTAATGAAATTTTTGGCTCTTTAAATGGCAAATTTATCGTGGGACAATTTCTAGGTGAAACCTGATTCACATGGGAAAAAAGGGTTCAGTGTAGCCTGTTGGCATTATTAATTCTGGGGCTTACTTGATCAAATACATCTCAGGCAGAATACGCCCTCAGGGCCTACATGCTGCCGGATCATGGAAATCTTTTTCTCGAAGTCGTCCTTTTGAACTTCAAATTATACTATTTTTTTAGTGAATCCTTTCAAGACTAAACGAATATGATTTGCGGCTTAAGAGTTAACAGAATCAGCGAAACGTTTTAAATTTCCTGTTTTGGTACAACCTACGAGAAGTAGCTAGAAGTGGACCACGTGGAGGGAATGTAATTCACGTGAACTCATGCTTACCTGAACACGAAGTAGCGAAGGAAAAATAAATGATGCAAAATCCCCTCTTTTAAGAGTTTTTGCTCATCGGTAAGTTATAACAGTGCTCTACTGCGGACTTAAAACCAGAGAACCGTACAAAATTTTAAGCTGTATGTAAATTCAGTTCATTCGATAGCTTTCCGATTGTGGTTAGTCAAGCACATAAATGACATAAGAAAGAAAGAAAGAAAGAAAGAAAGAAAGAAAGAAAGAAAGAAAGAAAAAGAAAGAAAGAAAGAAAGAAAGAAAGAAAAAGAAAGAAAGAAAGAAAGAAAGAAAGAAAGAAAGAAAGAAACGATTGGTTTTGCTTTCAGTCCTTATTTGTTAGGAGAGTGGGCCTGACTTTTTTGAACTAACCACAGAGCGTGGTAAAGCTAAACGATAGTCCGAGGCGAATGACTAAGGCATGACTTTATGTCGATCATATGACTGATGTTTCCAGTAGGAGAGGGTATACCTTAATTGCAAATACTTGCACCCCAATACCGAGGACCACTCGGATCGGACCTACTATATTATATAACATAACGCGGGAAGAGACATAAATTTTCCATTCGCAAGCAAATATTTTATGTTTAATAAAGAACTATGTCGATTCGCATATATTGCCCGAGAGAGGGAAAGAGAGAGAGAGAGAGAGAGAGAGAGAGAGAGAGAGAGAGAGAGAGAGAGAGAGAGAGAGAGAGAGAGAGAGAGTTAGATTCAGGTGGGTATTTGTTACTTAAACTGGGTATTTGCTACCGTAGCAAGTACTCATTTGTGCGTATTTGCTACCTTAGTGAGTATTTGCTGCGGTAGCAAATACTCACCTGTGAGTATTTGCTACGAAAAGTCGGTATTTGCTACGGTAGCAAATACGGATTTGAGTATTTGCTACGGTAGCAAATACGGAGGGTTAGTATTTGCTACCAAAAGTAGGTATTTGCTACCGTTGCAAATACGGATAGTAGGTATTTGCTACCCTTGTGACGTTTTTGCTTTCAAAAGTAACTATTTGAAATCGTAATTATAAATATATACCCGTTGGCTTCAAAGATTCATTTATGCATGTCCAAAATATACATTGGCAGTGCAAAAAGGAAATTTTCATGAAAAGTCAATACTTTGTTGCCCATTGCCCCTAACCTTGTAAACAAGTGTAAGCTTCATTTGTATCGAGCTTTAATTTGACCATACTTTTCTTATTGTAGTTAGGTTTGGTATCAATGTGGAAGAAGAAATATAGAAAAACTGGAAAGAACAAATGCGAGGGCCTTGAGATTTGCGTACGAAGCGCTCTTACGGCGTATCGGATCAACATCAACCTTAGAAAATCGACGCATTCAAGACATGTTACTGACTGTGAACAATATTGTTCAAGGCAGGGCTCAATCCAGCCTCAAAAATCTTATAACTAAGAAGAGAACAGCGTACAATATAATCTTCGCGGAAATTTCAATCTTTCCATACCTAAAATGAACACTACCAGGTACGGTCTTAAGTCGTGGCGTTATGCTGCAGCAAAGCACTGGAACATGCTACCTCGCAATATTCGTTCCATGGCAGGCTCAAAAGACTTTTTGAAAAAGATTCGGCAAACTGATTTTCACGTTTGATACATTTTGATTATATTTCATCGCTTTTATCTTGGCTTTTTTCTGAATTAACTTGATGTTTTTAAGCGATTTTAAATTAGCCGATATAAATACTTTTTTTAAGTTTTTATGATGTTGTACATTACTTAATTTAAATCATGGAGCACCTGTAAACTAGCGAACAGCTAAGCGTGTACTTGTCCATGTTAAATAAAGTATGTCTATGTCTTTGTCTATTATGCATATTGTCTTAAATCTAATTTCGTTATACAATCTGAAAGGAGACAGAAATTTGTGAAACAGCGCGCGCTGTAGTTGTCCAGCAGTAAATTACTGGACACATGGCGTAAAATAAAACAAACATAACATGAGGAAAGCGCCTGGGATCACAACAGAAGGAGGAGATAGCATATCACTAAGGAGGGAAGAAGGACAACACAAAGACTGCGCATAGCACTAAAGAAACAAAAAAACAACTTAAAGGAAGCGCGTAACACCAGACAAACAAACTAAAACACAAAGACACCGCTTAGTACCAAACAAACAAGAGACAGCGCGTAGCATTAAACAAACAAGCAACAACACAAAGACAGGGCGTAGCACTAAACAAACAAACAAACAACAACACAAAGACTCAGACACTAAACAAACTACCAAATAAGCAAAAAAGACAGCGCGTAGCTCTAAAGAAACAAACGACACAAAGACAGCGCGTAGCACTAGACAACCAAACGACACAAAGACAGTGCGTAACACTAAAGAAACAAACAAAAAAAACACAAAGACGGCGCAAAGCACTAATCAAATTAAAAAACAACACAAAGGCAGTGGGTATGAGTAACGTACAAACAAACACCAAGGAAAGAAAGCGCATAGCATTGACGTATAAAACACAAAAAAGACAGCATGTAGCATTAACGTAATGCGACTGAATAATTAGCGAGATCCCCGCTCTTTTTAGGCATTGATGTTTCCTAGAAAGGGCAAGAAATTGTGATTTTTTCAGAATTATAGGTCCACAAGTAATATAATATATATGTAAATATGAGTGACATTTAACTTTTCTGGCAAAAAATCCAATTTTGACCTGTGGTCGCAAACAATACTACATATTCACACACTAGATGGTTGGTAAGTACACAGAGTGGTAAAGGCTTTTTTAGCTTCGAAAAGGGATATTCACTTTATATATTAGCTGCTTTCCAAACTATGTCGTCAATTTAACAACTCACTGTCCACAGAACAAGGTGTTCGCGCAAATCGCTGGGCTATTAATTCACAGCCAATCACGGCAGATGTTGGGCTCCCTTCCCATGTCACGCGTCACGCGTAACGCCAGTAACACAGAGACAGTGACTGACGCCAGCCAGTTCAGGTGAGTCCATTGGTTTGCTATTTCTATAAAGTAAATTACATACTTTAAGAGCCAAACTTCGCGAATTGCCAACACTGTCCAGTTTCTAAGAAGTTATGAATCCTTTTCATTAATAGCGTCTTTAAAAAGCAAAACAACTGAGCAAAACGTCGCATATTTCTTCAATGGACGCAAAATCAATGCATGCGACTGAATCGTTGCGACTTATGCGACGTTTTTAAGCCATACGGTAGCGATACATTCTTCAACCATTTTAACGATATTGAATTTAACTCGATTCTGTATTGCACGTCTGATAACTTTTGAATTACATAAGGATCAGTCGTTTAGAAAACTAAAAAGCACATGGAAAAATGGAGCAAAGCACATGGTCGCTGTATTCGATCAAGCATGACCGATGACGTCAACTGACTTTGGTTGGCTTTTTTTATTTGTCAGTGTACCATAGTGCATGCGTTGCACTTTTATTCTCAAAAATTAGAGTTTATTAATGAATATTTCAAAAATAATGTTAGTGTTTTTTTAGTGGTAAAATTATACTGCGATTAATTTAAAAAAAAACATTGCGCAGTTGTTATAAGACGCAGTACATAAAAAAACTAAAACGAGGGGTTCACCATGCATGCTTCACTATATTGGGCTCTGGTATACAACTACTTTGCTTTCTTGTGACAGTAATATACCGTAAACTTCCGGTTGTAAGCCTTGTGCTTATACAACCTGGTTAGGGGTTTTATTTGGGCTTATAAACGGAGGGGCTAATATCCGCAAGGGGGGTGGGGCTATAGGCGGAATAAAACACGTTTCGAAACGAGCCACGGCATTGTTGATTGAAATACGTTTTTAGTTGAGAAGTCATAATAAGGCAACATTAAGGCTTGTTCAGTACTGTCATCCAGCAGAGGAAAGCTTATATCCTGGGGGAGACTTATAACCGGATGTTTTTTTTGGGTTTGCTGGGAGATGGGCCTATAACCGGGGGGGGGGACTATAACCGGAATTTTACGGTAGATATATATAAAGCTAGCCTTAAGCAAGAGACACCCGCTACTTTCTGAAAGGTATTGGTAGCAATGGAATGTTATTAATATTCTTCTGATAGTACAAAATGTTACAGTGAACAGCTAAAACACATAAAGTTTTCCAAAAAAAATAATGAAACGAGTGAAATAATAGGGTAATTTAGGACGCTTTTAGTGAAACGCCTAAATTAAAGCAGATTGGGATAAAGACTTCATGAGAATGTTTCAATATATCATGGACAGGCGAAAACTAGGAGAAAACTTACCTGCCAACCTTTTAGCCTGAAAGAAATCCTGAATGTTCGGTATCAGCGCAATGTCGCACGCACGCTTATAATGCAAGAAATTATGCACGGCAGGATGCGCACTGCCAGTGCGCATCCTGCCGTGCATAATTCAACGGAATAACCTTAGGAGTATATCCATAATACAATGAATAAGATATTTTCAAAAGGTTTGTTTACATGTTGAAAACTCCTTAATCTAGTCTGTGACTTCTTGTGTGTCTGTTGGGGGTATTAATGACCTACCACAAAAAGTACGTTTCAAATGGTAAATTACTTGTAGTCTTCGGATCTATAATTACCTTTTTAGAAAAAAAAACAAACACAGCATACTTTCTGCGCGATTGGCTAAGTGTTACGCGGAAAATGATCTAAATGATCTAAAAAAAGCCTTGAAACGAATCTGATGTCCCACGTACAGAGCTAGATAGAAACCTCTAATTAAAGACCTTTCACCTTTTCTACGCCATTTTTTAGCACGAAATTTGCATCAGAAATAACAAACATGAGCGCGAAAAACATATACAGACGCACTGACATTTTGATAAAATGTTGGTAGAAGAAATGAAGAGGATACTGCATCTGAAGATATGTTGCTTGCGTCATATGTGTAAACCAGCATTTTGGGCTAAAAAGATCAGTCTATTACCACTCATTTGAAAAGTTTATTCAATGCTACCTCATAATTCAGTTGAGAGCGGCAAAATAATATGCGGGGTCCTAACGACAGGCGCTTCCCACCATCCCATTTAATATCTTGCTCCTCTGACACCGCGCCCTTTATAAACTCAAGCGCCTGTTACGTTCCCATATCACTGGCCATTTGCGGTCAACTATGACTAAGAAGACCAATACCAGCTAGAAACATAAAATTTTATAGGCAACAATAGACAAAGTTATTGTATTTCGAAGAATAAAAGGGTCCAATTATTAACTACAGTTTGGCAGCTCTGTTTTCACCGACGCCTGACTGCAGATTCACATTTACTGCTCCAAATGTAAATCCCCTGGCACTGTCAGAAGGTTTTCCTCGCATATTGAATTAGACTATTAATAAAAATGAACTCGCGGGATATTAATCACAATAGAAAAATTGATTAAAAGACTAAACAGCTATACACTAATTTGCAATGTTTGAATCATATTCCGGCCATGCTCGTGGGGCACGCTCGTGATTCATTGTTTTCGCGCGTCACCTTGTTTTGATAACAAAGCACTTATAACACGTACAGAAATATACAATATTAATAGATTTATTTATTTCAACCTCTGTCTTATTGTCCTAGCTTTCGATTCAGAGAATGAGTGAAGCGGAGAAAGGTAGTGGCGAGGTGGGCTCTTCCGCCGACGCTGAAGCTGGAGGTTCAAATCCACCCAAAAAACGGAAGTCGAAGAAATGTTCGCAGTGTCAAGCGTATGTGCAGAACTTAAGTCGGCACCAGAAAGAGGTTCATGGCATGACAAAAATAAGACGGAAACTCAGTGAATACTTAACTGGTGAAAAGAAGCCACCTAGGGGTAAGGTGAAGTTCTGTCCATTATCCCCCTGCAAAAGACACCGAACGCCCATATTCCAACTCCACAAACACCTACAGTCAAACGTGCACAAACTTAAGCAAGGCAGCCCAAGTTATGTCAGTGCATTGGGCAAAGCGAAAAGAGTAGCACTCAAGGATTTTGACTCCTACCTGAAAGAGAAGAGAAAAAAGCGAGAGGCTAGCAGGAAAACACGTGATTCCAATGAAGATGCCCAAACTGACGAAGACAAAAGTCTTGAAAACGATGGCGGCCTAGACCCACGGGAACAGAATACGAGTAAAATGCTAAAGACTGGAGGATTGTGTGGAAGAGTCCCCGACTGCCACGAAAGAAAGGAATTTGAGAAGTCTCAAGACGAGAGCAGTGATAGTGAACAGGAGAACGCCAGGGAAGAAGAGTACGAAGCTTTGGCCAGAAGAAGTCGCGAAAATGAGAAAGACAAGTTTAACAGAGTCCAGAAGCGTCCGAACAGTGACAAGGAGAGGAAACTAGAAGAAGAGAGAATGGAGAAGGCTCAGGAAGAGAAGAGAGTCAGTGATGAAGAGTATGATGATTTAGCGGAAAGGGTGTGGAACACACACGAATCAAACAGGGCCTCTTTCTCTAACGTTACAAGATTGCCAAGAGTGAAGAGTGGGGAAGAATGCATGCATAGTGATAAAAATCACGAAGATCTTCAAAATAGCGAAGATATTACCAGTATGGAGGTGCCTGAAATAGTTACTCTCTCTGATAGCGATGAGGCTACAGAATACGATCCTTATGACGATTCAGACACAGATGAATCTAGCGAAGTACAGTGGACTGAAACTTCTTCTTCTCTATCACAAGAATGCGACCAATTAATGACTGAGTTAGTGGAAGTTATCGGTAAAGACAATTGTCAAAATGATTCATTTTTAGACAATGAAGAGCCCTGGAAGAAAGTTGTCAATCGGTTCATCAATGTTAAAACAAGCGAAGGCTTCACATTTAAGACTCCTGCAGAGTCGGCGAACGTTTGCAGGCAAGACTTAGAAGAGATGGAACAATGCAGTCAAGAAGATCTATTTAAAGAACTATTTCAAGAGTATGCAAGCGACAATGATGATGCGTTGGAAGAATGGGTGGCTAGTGACTGCGAAACAGATGGTGTACAGACTTCTTGTGAACGAGAACCTGAGCTCAATAGAGAAAATGTAAGTATGGATCATGATGATGATTTACTCGCGGAATTTTACATGTGGCTGGTTGATGTTGATGGAGGCTATCGAAACGAAAAGATTGCCCAGCAATACAAGAATCAAGTGCGAAACGTTATTCACAGGTTGACCCTCACAGAAGCAGTCACCACGGAAAGGCAGGAGAAACGCCCTTCAGTACAGTTGCTGCTAATTCCTGGAAAGGACGGGGACACATTCTTGAAGAGTTGGCTTTCATATGCTGTAAACCGCTATCAGCCAGGAACTGTGCAATCGTATCTGATGAGTCTCCGGCTATTTTACAAATTCCTTATTCAAGAGCAAAAAGACATTGCCAATGTTACCCTGGAGACATTAAATGCACGACGCGATCTGATGAGTTCATGGTCAGCGGCACAGAAGAAAAAGGTTGCCAAGAGGAAGCTAGAAAAGCGTGACGAAGATTTCAAGAAACTGCTCTCAAGCGAGCACCTTTTCCAGATCTGCCATGGAAATCAGCGTGTCAATGCTATTAAGCAGCTCGCTTCATCATCGGAACCCACTGATGGTGTAGAGGATGCGTCAAAAGTTCTCAGTGACAAGTCACATTGTGAAGTGCGTGATTGGTTGATGACCCGTCTACTTATAGACAACAGTGGCAGAAGTGGAGTGGCTGCAAATATGAAGATAAGCGAATTTAAGGAGGCTGTGTATTATCCTGGTACGGATGAAGATCCAGCACGGTACAGGATTCTGGTAAATGATCATAAAACTGCTGGAGTGTATGGAGCAGCAGTGGTCTGGGTGCACGACGACTTGTACAAGCTTGTGGAGATGTACTTGAGAACTGTAAGAAGCCAGATTACATCATTGGCTCCACACGTCGAGCAAGTATTTGTCTCAAGCAATGGCATGCCTCTGACTTCATCACAAGTATCCACCTGTGTTTACAGAACAGTTCAGAGAGAAGGAATTGAGACAAATGGAAGGATCTGCGCCACAACAGTACGAAAATCACTTGCAACGGGGATGCACGTGCATATGCCTGAAGAGAAAGATCATTTAGCAGCCCTGTCTCTGCACAAGACAAAGACGCAAGCCGACTACTACCGTGTTCATGATAAAGTAAATGAGACTGATTTAGGTCGTAGAGCAGTCCAGAGGCTCGTTTCCCTTAAAAATGAAAATATTCATCACGCAAAAGTCGAGAAGCCTACCCCATGGACGGAGGAAGAAGTGAGTGGACTGAAAGATCTGTTCAAAGAAGAAATTGCGACTGGAGCTATTAAAGAGGGTGAGATAATAAAAAAAGTCTCAACAGAAAACATTCTGAAAGCACATTCGGTTAAGGCAATCGTCCTAAAGCTACGGCGAATGAGCGATGAATTCAGAAAGGATATCCCACTTCCTACTGAGCAGGAGACAAGCACGGAGAGGGTTCTGAAATTTCTTTCTTCAGCACCGTGTGAGAGTGATAAATCTGGTCCAGTCCACGCCCCGTCCCTAGCATCCGCGACTTCCACATTTTGGAGGAAATTTACGGATGAGCAAACCAGCCATCTACTCAGCTTGACACAAGACCTTGTGAAAAACAACGCTGTTAAGAGAGAAGACGTCTGGCAAAGAGTAAAGGATGATGCAAGATCTCTGGAACTTGGCATGATAACAGGAAAAGAAGTAGAAGACGAGGAAGAATTAAAGAAGTGTAAGCAGCGTTTAGTTGACAAGGTGCGTAAAGAAATGCGCCAGGCAAAGCGGCAAAAACAAAAGAAGAAATAAATCATCTTCTTCAAGCGCAACAAGCAAACGCAAGCGCAAATGCAAATGCAAGCCATTTTCACACGCGTAAAGCAAGCGCAAGGAATATAAAGCATGCAGGCGCAGTTAAGCTTTTTTTTTCAATGCCAGATAAAGATATTATATCCGCCGGACCATGGTACAAACACTGGTCAATACTTTTTCGCCTTACGCTTACGATTTCCCTGTTCAAGCACAAGCACAAGAAAATAAACCTCTTTCATTCCTTGCGCTTGCGTTTGCTTGACAGTAGCTCACACATTCTTGAGCTTGCTTTGCACTTCTGAACCAGGCATAAGCAATAAGAATAACGACCGGTTTCCATCAAAATGCAGCTACCATTATTATCACAAAAAGGTTATTTGCCTTTGTTTACGCAGACGGTAAAAAAAGGAAATAATAAATTCGAAATTTGTGCTTTTAAGTAACTAGTGTTACCAAAGAGCAGTTTCTATAAACGAGAACAACTTTTGAGAAATAGAAAACTTTTAGGTTTGCAGTGGAGACATACAAGAGTTCTGTGTTCATATGTAATTGAATGAAGTCAATCTGATTTTATTTTCGAAGAAAGGTGGATACAAACCACTTATTAAGTGCGTTTCAATGTTAACTAAACGCGTAAAATGACTTATCCTGTTGAAAAGATCCGGGTTAAGTCAAATCGTTTTTTCTTCACAACGTTTAATTACAGTTAGTGATCCGACCCGGGAAAAGTCTTGACAAAAAAGAGAGCAACCGTCAGTTAAAAAACGCCATGTGAATGATACTTACAAATCATCTTAATTTGATAGATCTTGAGCCTTGAACATATGACCTCCTAACATTCGGCACGTTTCGTTTGTCAAATTTCGCAGTGTGGGGATTGATATTATACTACTTTGTGTAAATTGCGCAAGTGATATTTAAAGATACATGCTTTGAATTGATAATTTTCCGCAGTGTAAAGATTCTAAGAAACATTCTAAATTTTTAATCAAAGTCATTATATTGACGTTTACTCAGTTGAAAACCCAGTATGTCATACTTGAAGACACGAATACTTTAAAGCATTTGAGATTGATGTAACATCATGTTTAGTTTCGTTTAACTGCTGCCACGTTAGGCGGTACGATTTTCTTCATTACCCAGGTTTGGTAAAAGGATATTTTTATAAATTGTTATAACTTCGCATGTTTTTAGAATTAATTTTAAATGTGATTGGATATCAATTAAGGATTTGTGGTACCCACAAGCAAAGCTTCCTTGTCACTCTAACTTGCACACGCGGCCGACTGTTTGGCAAAAGCATCCCGTGGTCAATTTGCAAAGCCAGGAAATCACAGTAGTTGGTGGACGCTTGGTCACCAACGTAATTGTCCCTGCCGACGAACTGACCACAATTCAAATCTGGCCTAGTTTAATTAACTTTTCATTCATTTTCTGTAAATACCTTTTGTAAGGTTATGTCAAACATCTGATTGTCTTACAAGAGCCGAAATAATTTATACAGCTCGGTTACGCCGTTAGAACGACAAGGTTTTTTTAATTCTAGAAACTATTAAGAATTTCTGTGACTATTTCAATAATGTTTAGTGTATTCGCTTAAAAAGTTAGCTTAGAGTAAGTTCGTGCGCGTAGGAGTACGGAACTTTGGTTTCCGTTACCGAACAGTGGAACACTCTAACTAAAGCTCGTTTAGCTACACAAAGTATGAAGCAGTTTTAGCTGTTTTGCTGATAAAATATTGGATCGCGTCGTTACGATTAAGGAGCACTCTGTCCGGTCTGTGTGATGATTGGTACCAAATTCGACAGTTTAAAAAGCACAGTTAGCCAAATGAATCTTAGACTTTCAGTTTTAAATGTTATTTGCTAAATTTTTACTCAAGATTCGAAGCACGTCTTTGAGTATCAAAAACACCAATGTTTGGATGCCCTTCCGCACATTTCTGAAAACAAATTGCTTGTCAACCAATCAGAGCTCAGGCGCGGACGTGAGTTTTGCTGATTCAAGGTAGACTGCTAAAAACAGTCTGCAGTTTACTAGGACGTAATTATAGCATTGCTCAGTTTCCATTGATATTCAAGAAAGTTACAAATGTGAATTAAAGATTGCGTTTTAATAAATTAATCTTGTTGTTGAATTAATCCTGTTCATAGTCAATTGGTATATGGACTCACCTAAACACCTGTTGCATAGCAAATAGGTTTCGGATTCACAAGTTCTTGAAGCGAAGCCAAGTGTCTATACCCGTTAAAACTCACAAACATAAAACAAAGAGAGTGCACATCACAAACGTACTAATCAAACACAACACACAGAGAGCGCGCATCACAAAGATGACAATCAAGCACAAAACAAACAGAGGGCAGAACACGAACATAACAATCAAACACAACATAAACAGAACGCACATCACTAACGTAACAATCAAAGAACAAAAAGAACACGCATAGCATAACTTAACAATCAAGCACAACACAGATAGCGCACATCACCAACGTAACCAAGAAACACAACACAAAGACAGCGCGTAGTACTAACGTAATTTAATTGTAATGCGCATTTGAACATATACACATGGAATTCGCGCATAACAAATTCATAATGTTATTATTATGATCATTAACGCAACAATCAAACACATAAAAAAGAGAGCGTACACCATTAACGTAACGAACAAACAAAACAGAGAAAGCGCGTAGCGCTAACATAACAATCAAACATGACAAAGAGAGTGCACATCACTAACGTAACGAACAAACACAACACAGACACAGCGCCTAGCACTAACGTAACAATCAAACACATAACAAAGAGAGCGCACTTCATTAACGTAACGAACAAACACAAAACAACGAAAGCGCCTAGCACTAACGTAACGATTAATCACTTAACAAAAAGAGCGCAAATTACTGTAACGAACAAACACAACACAAAGACAGTGCCTGACACAAACGTCTAGCACTAACGTAACAATAAAACTGATAACAAAGAGTTAATTGATTATTAACTCGAAGTTGATAAGGTTAATGAACCGCCGTAGCGAATTTCTAGTAGCTGACGTTTCGCGCGTTAGCCTTTCGTCGAAGCAAAGAGAGCGCATACTGCAAAAGAGGATGTTAATTTGAAATGTACACCGATTTTCAATGCAATTACTCGGAAAAAGCAGTTTTTGTTTTGCCTACGATAGTACAACTCAGTGATAGGTAGAAGTGGGTATTTGCTACACAAGTGGGTATTTGCAACTACACGACTTCTTTTTTGGAATATAAGAGTCCAAAATGCCCAGATACTTCTCCGGAACGGTTACCACTTTTCTAATCAGCTGAGACAACGTGTATTAGAGAAGAATTCTAAAAAAATTGAGCAAAAAAGGATTTATTCCACAAAAACCCTTAAAAACACATAAAAACAGAAAAAATTAATCTGTATTTGATGTAAAATAGACGGCGATACTCAGATATGGACGGGTAGAATTGTACTTTTCATATCCTTTGATGAGACTTTTGCCCGTGTATCCTATTTTATTTAATCGATGATCTTTCCCCAGCGAAAAACGAAAGTGGGTATTTGCTGCAAAATTGCGTATTTGCGACGAAATGGCATTTTGTCCATAAATACGTTTAAATGAAATAAATTCTAGTCAAACAATGTAGAGGCGGTTCTTACAACAAAGCGCCATGTTTCTGTGAAGAAAAAGTAAGAAAAAAGACCTAGAAATGCATTTTAAAGGCAAAAAGAAGATTTGCAGCTTTCGAAAAAATTTCGGACTTTCAGGTGAAGTTTACATCATAGCTTACAACAGGATATTTTTCTAAAATCAACTTGTCAAAGAACAAAAAATATTTCAGATCGCCGGGGTCTTTTGAGGCAATTGTCTAAACCTTAAGGACCTTCCGAATCTGCTTCAATCGCGAATTTTTTTGTAATTTTCGGATCGCGTACCTAAGAATGGGTATTTGCTACGTTGATCTGCTAGATTGGGAAAATTTAATGTCTGAAAAAGTAATTTTTGTAACTTGGTTAATATTTTCTTAAAATTTAAAGATAAATCTTTATAATGGAAAGATTAAAATCTTGTTTAAACGTTTCTAAAGCCATTGAATAATATATGGAAAACAAGTAGCAAATACGCACTCATGAATCTAAAGAGAGAAAGAGAGAGAGAGAGAGAGAGCGCGAGCGCACGTCTCCGACTCATAAAATGGAAGCTGTATTCCTTTTGCATTCCTTTCGTCGTCGTCCGTCACTTGACTCAGTCCTCTTGGTGTCGCGCGGCCAACAGAGACAAATGCACATAAGGCTTACTGAAGGAGAATGCTGTTATAACAAGAGGCCGCAAGTAAGCACTCGTGCCGTTAAGATCCAAATGGCACCCTTGCCTGTTAAAGGGTGAAAAATTCAAAAGAACTAGAACAGTGTTATCCCAGGCCAACCGGCCCGTGAACAATGGCCTTGCTGTTATAACGGCGTAAAGAGTTAAATTTTTCAATCGATGTTATCAGTTTTGAAAACCACTCTCTCGAATAGGGGACATTCTCCTCATGAATAAAGAACAACATGACCTCTGCTGAAGATGTTTTAATTGAATTTTCCATCTATGATCGCAGAAAATTGCAGGGAAATTATTGACGAACTACACTACAATTGCTGCAGACGTGTTAAATCATGTGTTTAAAGGGAATACGGTGACAGATCGTGACAGTACGCGGAGGGCTAATTGTGCAAAGCAGATCACCAAAGGCCAATGTTAAAAGTATGTTTTACTTCTGTGTCTCAAGTAGTGGTGGTTACGAAAAAAGTAATGCTAGAAAGGAGTTTAATTCCCTTGTTTTGAGTATTGCAGTGTATGGAAGTTAAGTAAAGGTAAGCGTTTAAATGTTTATGTCGCTGTTGTTAAGGACATTTGGTTTGATGAGGGTCAGCGTTTACAAATCTTCTTTACCATCACTAAGCGTTCTAACGTGATATGAAATGACAACTAAGTGGTAAAATGTTCTGCCAGTTGATTTTGGAATCAATGAAGCGCTCCGTTCGCTTACCATTAATAGAGCGAACATGTTGGCGGTATCATAGGTCATCCGGGTTCACGTGCTGTCTCCTTAGTGGCGGGAAGGGGGAATGCTGTTGAGTCACCATAGGTCGCCCGTAAATTCTTCAGAATACCCAAGATATCTTTCTCGATGGTGTCACAACATTAGTCAAAATATTGCTTCAAATAGTCACTGTTTTGGTCACACAAATTCACGTGCTAGGTCTCCTTGCAAGTTTAAGAGAGTGCACACGAGGGTCCACCGGAGAAATGGCGGCCAGAGTTACCATCGGTCGCCTGTAAATTCTTCCGAATTTCTTGTTTCAAAACAGAATCTCTTCAGTTATATAGAATTGGTTTCCAAGGAAAGCGGTGATGAAGAAAAATTTTACAGAGATTACGATTACAAATATTACAATACAGAATAAGTGTTAGTTGCTTTTGTGGAGACTAAGTGTGCGTAGAGATTCACTAAATGACTCGAGAGAATGTTTTGATTTGATCAAATTTGGAAGTGAACTTCCTTAATTTACCACCACGATATGAAACACTCTCCTTCAAGCTCTCAGTTTTGGGTTTCTGAAGTGCTACATTGTGGCTTAAGGTTGTAAGCAGTACAGGATTAATACCTCAGTGAGGTACTCTGGAGTTTTATGGTGCATAGTTTTATGCATCATAATCACAGTGTGATGCTGGCGTCGAACTCTACGAGTGTCCCACTGAAGCATCCTGAAAATGTCGGCAAATCTAATTTCCATGTTAGTCTGAGTGATGATCCGAGCAGCTCGATTAAAGAGTTTATCAGTTCTTTCTATCTAGCCACTGTTTAGGCCTGACCAAACTACATCACAGTAATCGAATAAGGGAAAAATCAACGATTAAAAATTGTAATTAAAATTTCTCTTGGATTTAAAGATCTAACCTGTTTTAAACCAGGAAGTCCAGAAGATATCTTCTTTGCAATATGGTCAGTGCCAGGTTCGAACACGAAGACGCTTCTCAAAATAATCACTAAGGTTTTGCTGGCCTTAACTCTCTTTATCGGATCACCCCTCAGTTTAATTCCCGGGGGGGGGGGGTAGCGTCAGTGTAGCTGTTTTGTGATTAGAGAAAACTAGTAAATACTCGGTCTTAACTACGTTTAAACTTAACCTATTGGCGAAAAGACATTGCCCGATGTTTTCTAATTCACTATTGACCATATTTTCTAAATCGCTAAAGCAAGTTCCCATAATAGTTATATTCGTATCATCAGCAGACATCCGTGGTTTAGAGCAATTTAGGTAGCTCATTACTATATAAATAAGAAATAGCAAATGTCCCGGGGTACTCCATAAGAAACAGGTTTACCTTTGGCACCTCTGCTGTTGATATGATTTAACCAAGGAATAGAGTCATTACCTACAGCAAGGAGACTTAATTCCTCCAGTAAGATATTTTGATCAATTGCGTCAAATGCTTTTGCTAAATCAAGGAGGGCTTTAGCTAAATCAAGGAAAACAACGGATGTGACATGGCCAGAGTCAATATTGAAGTACCTTTGATTTTTTTATTTTCTTTTGTGCAAAATTTATTGAGAATTACTAAAGTATCTTTGATTAGTAGCGTCAAGTAACGCTGTGGCGGTGAAACGTAACGATCGAAAACCTGATTGCGGAAGAGAACTCAGACCGTAACTTACAGTTTAGACCTTGGACTCGGCTAATAAGTTGTATATCTTGAATTTGTCATAAACGAAGATGTATACTAACCTGTTAAAATTAGGCAGTAATGTCTCAGTGTCCTCCCTCTTTGAATTCACTTGCCTTCGTTTAACCTTTGAAATTAAAATTTGTCCAACAGTCAGATAGTTTTTAATCAGTTCAGCGCGTGGTTATCCAAGTTAGTAAAACAAGCCTTTTAGTTTCAGAGTGTTTGCTACCGAATAGCAATTAGCTTCTCGGCTAGATACTCATAAAAACTAATGATGGCTTATTTTAGTAGCCTTTCGTGTATGAGTAAAGCTAATTCGTAATAATTTGAATATAATGTGGACTAGTAGAGCAGTTAATTAGCTGTCACATCTTCCTTTCTAATACGAGCCGCCCCGTTAAAGTAAAAGCCTCCAGTTCTACTTAAAATTTCCCTATTCACTCGACTCGAGTAGAGAATACTAAAAAATTTTCAGTTTAACTATAATGGTGCAATTTAGAGCTAAGTTCGAGATAACTGGTTCGATTTGAGTTCCAGTTAAGTTCCTAAGGGCACTCAAACAGAACATTTAACCAAAATACCTAGCCCAACGTTTCCTGTCGGTTCGATCTGTTCTGATTCTTTGCCTTAAAATTTAAAACGCAAGATTAGGAGACAGAAACTTCTTCCTCGAATTTCCGAGTTGCTTAGTTCTCTTTACGGAAAGGTCAGCTGACCCTATTTAGCCCTTTTAGCGACATGTTTCTCCTTTCAAATCCCCTTTCATAAGAACGAAGGCTATGGTTATGAAACTTGTTGAATGTATAATACGTCCTCTGAAGTCTGACTTCACATGACGAGGACAGTTCGTCATGCTTTTCAAACAGCTGCCCTCTTGGACTTCTTTGGAAAGTAAGAAATTTTTTGTCAAAATTGTAATCAAAACCATTCCAAAAACGATTTAAGGGTAGAAATGTTTATTAACCAAGACAGAAATTAATAATAATAATAATAATAATAACAATAATAATAATAATAATAATAATAATAATGATAATAAACAAGGCTGTCAAAATACGGTTACCATAAAAAAATCAATAAACCAAAAACAATAACGTTGCTAGGAAAATGTTATGGTAGGTCAGAAAGTTTGATGGCAATTGCCTTTACATCAATAATGAAGTTATAAGCAAGCGGGCGCGGGCGCAATCAACCACCCCCTCCCCCCCCTCCCCACCACCACCCACGAGGTTAATTAGAGTGAGGCAGAAAAAATTTGCCTTATATTCTTGTGTTCAAGAGGCGAAACCTGGCACCAACAACGATGAAGCATGATTGGTCAAATGGAGCCTCGCATTGTATTGACAACACGACTGACATAAAGGGATAGCAATTTACTTCACGCGGGGGAATCTAAAATGGCGATGACATTGTCACTGAAACATATACTGGTGTTATTTATCGCTCATCTCTACTCTTTAGCAAGGGAGGAGAGGATAAACGAGGTGAAAAGTAAGAAGCAAACTGTATAATAAACTATTGCTAGGAAGATGCTATTTTATTTTAGAGATCCGCTAGTTTTTATCTCTGTTTTCTTCATTGTTGAATGTATTCTATCATTTTTGTTACTCGCTTCACTTGTAAAACACTCTTTTGATTGAGGACAGGGCTACCGGGGAGAATAGCGTAAGCTGATTAAGCACCCCTAGTTAAACATAGTTTATTGCTATTGTTATTTAAATGTTCAGAAATCAGAATTTCATTTACAAACTAAGAAATTACAACTGTGTGAAGATATTCGAAGTTTTACCCCAAAGGTTGAAAATGTTCGAGTTTCTTTCAATTACAGGCACAACGCAGTTTCTCTTGTAACTGGCATTCCTGTCAGTTTAATGAAGACAGAAAATGTATTTAAAAATCCTAGTGAATCGCAGCGCTAGGGGAGGTTGTCTGCTAACTGTCGAAAAGTCAAGTTTTAGGAATAGCAGGTGGCCACTGTCTGGAGTGTTTACTTAGTGTCAAACTGAACAAATTCGATTGTGTTTTCTTTCCTCTACGAACACAGGTACCCGGAAAACTGCTGAAGCGGTGATGGCCGATATTGAGAAAAATGCGAGGAATATTACAAACAACTTCCTTCGGTTCTCAAAACCAACAAGTGGTAAGGCTTATTCAATTTCAAATTTGATAGTAGATTTATACATTTAGAGCACAGGAATTTGTGTATTATTAAACTGGTTAACAAGATATTTAAATGGGAGAGACGCTTAACCACCACATTGTTGCTATGGAAAGTTGCTAGCCATCATATCTTGGAAACCCTAACTTCCACAGATGAGCTACATGGCCACGTTTGTTCCATGGGGAAAGTTTCTCAAGATTTTCGAGTCACAACTACATTTGGCAGGTGAAGTGACTGGAACAGCAAGAAAGCCTAAAATTCAGACGGCGTACAGCTTTGGTTATTTAAAACAGTGCCAATATTTAACAATCATCAAGACGCATAACGTAACGTATCGATTTCTTGAAATGCGCATTATTGTAGAAGTTATGACGTCATAAATACGTTTATTTGTACATTTCCTATTGTAGTTTTTCTTTGCTTTGTGTAAGCAGTAATTGCTTACGTCAGATTATAAAGAAATAAGGCTGAATTATCTCCAATTTGGTAAAAAAATCAGAATTCTACCTTCTTCGAGTTTTTAGGGATTTTTCTTTCTTATGCGCATGTTGGGGACTGGCACTAGCTATGCACGCGCAATGTCGATTGTTAAAATCCAGAACTTCATCCTAATACCTTTCACCAACCTGGCAACACAAAACTCTGCAAAGCAGGGTCTAAGAAAATGTCACCCACACAAAAACTATTATCAACGACCCCATTTCAAGATCTGTAGTTGGGGGTATCCTCCCATAAAGTCCAAGTAATATGGGCAAAATTTTCTTGCAACTTGTCGAGCAACAATGTTGCGTTGCAAGTGGAGATTGTTTGTTGCGCATGTTACCACCTTCTACCACCTTCTTGTGCAACAAACTTGCATGTAAAAATTAGACGCCGATTTGCTTTTTGCAACAAGAAATACGTGCAAATGTGTCTTGCATTACTTGGCCTTAAAGGGAAATAGATTGAGGACGGTGCCTCCTTTTGTTACTACACATACGCTCTGCGCATCTCAGGATGGTCGGTGAAGCTCAGGTTTCTTAAAGACGGCACCTGCTAATAGCAAGGTTTTTTTTTTTGGAAAAATACCACTGTATTGGAAAATGCCGTCCTTAATCTGGCTGAGCCAGTCGGTCATCTGGCGAGTCCTAAGAGTCAGCCGCCATATTAGATAACGTCAATGGCCTCCCAGCAGAGCCCTTCGAATGCCTTATTTATAAAATGAACCTCTTTTTGCAGAAGGCAACTCACTGGGAGTTACTACAGGTGAATCTTTTCAAAAATCATGAAAACGTAAGAAGGTGGGGGTGGGGGTGGGGGGGAGGGGTGTATTTCCGTCATTTACTATAGTGCGGGTATATTGTGTGGCAATGCTTGTACTTTCTTGGGACAATATATTTAGCATTTGCAATGCTAATTTATAGTACTATTAAAAAGTTGACGACAATTTCAAATGTTTCTAGATTCTATGATCGAGTGATCACTAAAAAATTATGTAGTCAAGGACAGTTAAAGCTCTTTTTCTACTGAAAACTTTCGATGCTTTTATCTATTGCTCTTTAGCTACTTGTAATAAGTCGTTGTCTCAATTTAGTTTATTTCTGGAGGCCAATGTACGTCTCCCCTGTAAAGAAGGGCCAACTGGGTATCTTTCTTGTCCTTGTGTTAAAGGTAAACCTATAGTGGTTTTATAAGATTACTGTCGATTATTTGAAAAGTCGATTATTCGATTATTTAAAAGTTTTCGATTTTTCATATATATAATGCTTGTAAGCAACCGATAATTTGTACTTGCTTCAATTTCTGAACTTTTTCTGTGTTCTCTGTATTAAAGGCAGACCTCCAGTGGTTGACCTCGTGTTTGCGTTGGATGGTTCAATTGGTTCTTCTGTGGATGTCTTCGACTCTGAACGAAAGCTAGTGGAAGCCTTATTGGATGGCTTCAGTATTTCTCCAAGCGGGACCAGGGTTTCCATTGTATCGTGCGCTTACGGGTACAGTCATATTAACTTCTTCCTCAACAAACATGGGAATAAGGAATGTGTCATGTCTTGGCTTCCAGTGTTAAGGCAAGTAAATTAAAGTCAATCGCGTGTTTGTCTAACCCAGCTGGTGAATAACCAGACTTAAGGCAGTCAAATAAATTTATAGCAGAGCGCGCCACCGGAGCACCACTGCTAACCCAATTTGGTAACCTATCAAGGCAAGAAATTTTGGTAGTGATGTAATAGTCAAGTGACCGTCCGTCCGTCCGTCCGCACCACAGAATCACTAATATGAGGTGACATACACTTGATATAACCCTGTGCTGTATCCCGTGTTTTTGGCGCGAAATCGCATGGTGATCCGCGTTGTAGCAAAACGAGTAAAGGCAACAAAAGTCAAAAACAATTTTATTAGAAAAAAAAAAGTTCAAAGAATACTCAGTTGTCTTTTTGGTGGAAGGCGAAAAGTTCAATTTAGGTGAAGAAGTTCAGGCGAAAAGTTCAAATTTGCCTTAGGACTTCATCTTTGCTGTCGGTTCTGCTGCGAACTCCAGTTGAACTCGAGTTCGCAGCATTTCGCAGCGGTTTCGAAGCCAAATATGGCAGAGCTAGTGCTTTTTGTTTT
Organism: Siderastrea radians; assembly: GCA_964017195.1. Classification (NCBI taxonomy): domain Eukaryota; kingdom Metazoa; phylum Cnidaria; class Anthozoa; order Scleractinia; family Rhizangiidae; genus Siderastrea; species Siderastrea radians. The sequence goes on from OZ024899.1 coordinate 15,955,337, forward strand.
TTCTGTCTACAACCATGGTTTTTGTCGCGGTCCGAACACATTTTGCCAGGAAAAACACCACCATTTTTATTTTGATAGGCAGCTTCTCACGAAAAAATAAATAGGTAGTAAAATTAACATTGGAAAGTAACGTGGCCTAGTGGACTAACCATCAGGGAGGACATGAATTTTTTCTTTTTCTCTTTTCTTTTTTCTTTTTTTTTTTGTTTAACGACTTGAATGAGAATATTTTCACAAATTAATAGGTGCACGCCAAAAAAAAGGGGGGGGGGGGAGGCGGGAGCTCCGCCTTTAGGCTTGGCTAAATCTATGTATTAATACTGTCCAGACCCTGAATAAGGATTTTAGGGGTGAGTTGCATTTTCCTGGCTCCAAACAGTTTAATCTGACAAATGGTTCTGGTATCTACAGCTTGTACACCTTAACATTATCAAGTACAAAAATGATCCCCTAGAAAAATGTTATAGACTATCGCTGTACTGTTAATTTATTCAATGAATATGCTGAAGGTCAAATAGTGAGTTATTTGTCGTACAGAGCTCCTCTTTGTCCTCTTTCTGTCCTCTTCCCTTTCCTTGCACTTAATTGTGTCATTCATTCATTCATTCATTTATTCATTCATTCGTTCGTTCGTTCGTTCGTTCATTCATTTAGTCAGTCAGTCAGTCAGTCAGTCAGTCTTTCGTCCGTTCGTCTGTTCGTTCGTTCATTCATTCATTCATTCATTCATTCATTCATTTTTTTATCTAATTAATTTTATTTATTCTTTTTCAGATATCCAGGTGGATATCAAGGGCTTGGTGACTGCCTCAAAACTATCAACTGGATCGTATTCAATCAGGATACCGGAATGCGCAGGAGCTCTAAGAGAATACTCTTTGTGGTTAGTACTGGTAAAACATGGATAGGAATGATGCCAAACTTTCCTTCCAGTTGGTTGAAGAAAAAAGATGTAGAAATTTTCGGTTTGACAATTGGTCCAAGGGAGGATGCTTTAGACCAGCTGAAGGAAATCGTTAGTGCTCCAGTTGAGACACATACATTTTGGGTGAAGAAACTGGAGGACATTCGTCCTTTATCAACGATGCTCAAAAGAAAGGGTGAGTTCATGCAGTACCGCATTCAGTCGCTTGCAATTACATAACCGGTCGTTTAAATTTTCAAACTCTTACTTATTTCGGCGTTTAAGTCTGTAGAGTATATTTGGTGTGTATTGTTTAGCTTGTTTTTGATTGATATGTTCAAAACCAAAAAAGTGTTTAGCACTAAGATAATAATAAAAAGGCTCGTCTTCCACTCCTCAACATGGCTAGTATGAACATTAACTGAAGAAGTGAAACAAGCCGATCGATGAATAAAATAGACATACATATAATAAAACAAACAAACCAAAAACGGTTATTGTACCCGGTGCGAAACGTTTCATGTTATGATTAATGTTTTGTTCCGATATTCATGCGTCTCCTGGTTCCAAAATTTTATTTTTTCCACGAAAGAAATCATACTTTAAAGGGATCCTCCACTGTTACCTCAAATTAAGTTTTAAAGATAAAGCCTAAATTCCGATTCTTTAAGTTAGGAAGTGGTGAACAAGTTTTAATGTACCAAAAAAATGGACATGAATACTTCCTATTTCTGCCTTTTGAATTTCTCGCCCGCTGCCAATTTGAATTTTTATGACGTCATACGGCTGCCCATATTTTTGGAAACAAGAGAAAGCTGCTCTTTAACAATAGCGGCAACCATATGACGTAACTTTTTGGTAAACTAAAACTTCCTGTCCACTTGTTAACTTAAAGAATTGAAAGTTAGACTTATTTCTAACAATTTTTCGGCAATTTGTTGTAACAGTGTAGGTTCTCTTTAAGGCCTGTATGATTTTTGGTTTTAGTTTTCCTCCAACCAGGAGATTGTTTCGGATAAACTGTCAATCAATCATTTCCTTTATTTGCCGTATAAACATGCAAATGGGATAGTTGCTGAACAATACAAATCACTCCCAAAGGCAAGCCATCTTGTTTTCTTTACTGTTTACTTCAATCAAATAACTGCTTGCTTCTCATTTGTGATTGTAAAGCAAGCATCATGCACAGAAGAAAGTCCAAACACATCTTGTTTAAGTCGTGGCCAGTCTGGGAGCCTAAGACGGGCCCGGCTACCTTTCCCTCTTTCAACAAACGTCCCCCCTCCCCCGCCGTCTGTCGTATAATCTGGACGCACAAGCGCATGTTCAGAACACTACCATTTTCCAATTCTCCAGCGCTGCATTCAAGACATTATTTTAAAGGAGGACCAGTACACTAGCACTGATGTGCCACCTCGTCCGATCCGTTGAATCGGACACATGACTTTACTTTGCTATGAGACGAGGAGCAGAAGCATTATAATAATAATGACTTTTTTAACGTGTCAAGCAAAAATCTAGCAGAGGGGATTCCCCACTGGTAATAGAGGACACCTAACTTTCTAAAATACAATCCACTGAAAATACAGAACGAATTAGCATAGAGTCAAAACTAGAAACTACTAAGAGTTAGAATTAAAAACTACTAATGATTACTCACTCAACATACATACTACAAAAACTCCATTTATAATTATCAAAAATTCTAAAATCTTGTAATTATAATCGTAATTAAAAAATTACGAATTGCAAAGGTAGCAGCCACTACATCCATCTAAAATGCTACTTAAATCAAGACTGCGTATCCGGCTCTTAAACTGCGTAAGACTGGCAGCCGATCTGTCCTTGCTTGGCATCTTGCTCCAAAGTCTTGGACCTGGGTATCGAATTGAGTGTTTTCCCTGCGTAACTGTGTTAAAACTAGGCTGGTAAAAATCTTTGTGCCGTAAATTGTAAGCGTGGCTGTTGGTCAGAAACATGCCACAAATAGTCCGTGGACACAAATTATGTTTAACCTTATACATTAGAATACATATGTCCTGCAGTCTCCTATTCTACAACGATGGTAGCTTTGCTTTCACTAACAGCTGTTGGTAGCTAGACTGCTTCTCTTTAAATACAGGGCGCAGTCCACGCTCCTGTACTCTCTCCAATCTACGGGTGTCCTAGGCTCTACAAAAATGCCACACTAAGTGGCAGTATGTTAAATGTGGGAGAATAGCTGCCTTAAGAGATGTAATTTGGCCTCAGTTGGTATGAGACTCCGCAGCCTCATTATCACACCTATTCTCTGGCTAGCTTTCTTAGAGCTAGCATTTGGGAGACTAGAGTGTCTGCACATAGTGTCTCGTTGGCTGAGTAATAAAACGGTTGGTAATGTTTTTTTTTTTTTGCTCTTTTTTCTTTATCAGGTGCCTTTTCGTATAGCTGTCATGGAAATGAAACTTACTATGACGAGTGTAATCGGATGTGTTCATGTATTGCGGGCCAAATGAGGCAGTGTAAACGCGTTCGACACGATTTTGGCTCTATGAACAAGGAAGAAAGAATTCGCTTCATGGAAGCTTTCAAGCACATTGCATCAAAGGAACCATTCAAGACGGAGTACCAAAGGCTGGTGTTTAAATACAAGAAATTCTTTCACTGTGTTAATAAACGAAAGTTTTTTCTACCATGGCATCGTGCCTTTCTTTTGTACTTGGAAAATTTGCTGAGACAAGTCGATTGCAGAATTACGCTACCCTACTGGGACTGGACCAAAAAATCGGGAAATCTTTGGGATGCACTCTTTCGTATGGGCGTTTTGGGCAAAAACGAAACAGCGGGTAGTGAGCGCGTAATGAATAGACATAAAAAGCGGACCTGTCTAAGACGACATTTCCTTGGCATTCCTCCTGACTCGGAGACAGTAAAAGCCTTGCTAAGTTTCCCATTGCACAATTTTGCCGAATTTGAACTCATCCTTCGTGTTATATTTCATCATTCCGTTTTCTGCCATGGCATCGGAGGACACATCTTCTCAAACGAAGCAGCTATGACTCTTGAATTCGTCCTGTTAACGGCTTTTGTTGACAAGTTGTGGGGACGGTGGCAGAATTCAAGCGCTTTCCATCGTGATACTGGATTTCCAGGAGTTTCCAATAAACTTCCCGGTTTTTATCGAAGGTACGTTGGCGAAGTGCAACGGCTAGAGAAGCAACCGGGGTGTGTAAAAATCGTATACTCGAAGTCTACCGAAATGAAAGGGGCTACAAAACCAAAATGTCAGAAAGGTAATATGATACGATTTTGGTATTGATCAGTAGAAACTAAATAGGCTGTAGATACCATCTACAGAATGTTTTTTAATAGTTATTTTACTTAAGGTGGTTCCATCGAAATAGAAGGAATATTTAAAACTTTCTTAAACTTGGCCCAATTGGTAATTATGTTTACAACATTTCAAAAGTGCAATAAAAAATAGGGGTCACCCTGCTTGTTTTTACACAAACTGGATAGCCATTAATAGCAACTATATGACCCGCAAGGTTTCCCTGAGAAACCCTAGTAATCAGAAATGTGAACTATAATTGCTTTAAAAAGTCATTGCTTGATTGAAATATTAAAGCAGTTCAACAAAATAGACATTTATCTTGCATTGTACACTACTTTAGTTGAATAGGAATTAAAGATTTGAAAAAAAAAATTGCCGCGTGCGTGCATACCCTGCTGTACCTAAAGACGTGTCCTTTTTGGCATTTAAATAAAAATATCTCAAAGCAGAATTTTAAACTTTTCTTAAAATCGCGATATATTGTACTCGACCGTGTTCCATTTGAATTTATGTCTTAAAAAATGGGGGCAACCGAGCTCGTTTAGGAGAAAACGACTATTTCATTCCCTGAACAGCTCAGCTTTCATAGAAAACCTATCAAGTTCCGAAGGTGCGCGCGCTCGTGCGCGCTCTTGCTAAACACGCAAAAAATGATGCGCAGAAAGGATGCCTAATGCAATTGAATGGAATCACCTTAAAATTTGAGTGTGCTTCTCTGATTGTTTCTGTGTATGTCTGTAATTAAGGACTTTCGCTCCCAAATCTTCCCACGTTCAGATTTTTTCAAAACTTTTGCTGCAGTTAGATAATGACCAACTCATGTCAGAAAAGGCAAAAAAAAATTGGGGGTCACCGTGCTCGTTTCGGAGAAAAAGCGTGTTGAAAACGTAGTGTTTTTAGAAGCTTTGGTCATGTAAGGCGAAATCGGCTTCATTACTACCAGCAAATAAAATAAGTTAAGTGGAGAAGTCTGAATAATGCCGATTTATATATTCCACCGCAAATAAGCCTATTAAGTAAATTTTGGCAGATAATAACATTCTTTCAGGTAAATAAATAAATAAATAAATAAATAAGCTCCACAGAAGGATAATTGGAAGCCGTGCACACCTGCATTCACAGAAATATTCCATCACATTTGAGCATAAATAGCAAAGAATTAAAACTTCTCACGTTCAGAATTTTTATTTTTGATAAAATGGAGATAACCAGTAAGGAAAGTGATCTATCGAAAAAAAATCTGGGGTCACCGTGCATTTAAGATAGTTAGGTACCTTTGTAGATATTACAACCTCCACCACCGCTCGATGCATGACGTGGCGTGGCGTTGCGACGTGAATTGCGTGCGCAGTAAGGATGCCCAAAAACAATTAGTGCGAACGTCCTTAAGTGTGTTGTATACGCGCATGAGTGAATTTAGGCTCTACGAGTAATTTTTTTTTTTATGAGGTTTAATTGTGACAGTGATGAGAAGATTAAGTAACCTCCTTCCAAGAGTCTTTGATTTGTGCAATCTTTGGGCCTAGTGGCCAATCTAATTTAGCTCGGATTTCACAAACCAGTTCCTGGAAACGAAATTGAAGATAAGGGCTATTAGTGATACTTGTACGTACCAAATATAAACATAAAGAAACATACTGGAAATTTGCAAAGCATAATTTTAAGCCTTAATACTATTTAGGCGATGGCAATAATGCATTTCATTTCATTCTTGTGACGGTATCACGGAGATCATTGACAGAAAGCAAGTATCTCAACTTACATGAAACGTTAGGCTTTGCTGAATAAACTTAGAGTTTTATTTATTTTTTTTTATATATATTTTATTTTTATTCTTTTTTTTTTCAGGGAAGTTTCAAGTGTCCCGAAGAACAGTCCATGTCTTAAGTACAGCAAAAGAAGAAAGAAATCAACTGAATAAACTTAAAAGGAAGAAACAATTGACCAATCATTTAAATAGCAAAGGGACAGCATGATCTGAGGATTTAAATGTAACCTCGTGTAGCCTCGAAAGTAGAAGGGCAACAAACAAATATTTAGACTTATATGCGGCTAAATTTCAGTTCTTCAGAGAAACTTTTTTTGTAAAATAAATGTTTACTTCGTTTATGAAAAAAAAAACAAAACAAACAAATACGACAGAAATGCACATTCCACCATTTACAAGGGCGATTATTCTAATGGCAAAATCTAACTTAAAGTCTTATAGAAAGGACACGTTTTGTTCTCTTTGTGGTTTCAAATCGGGCAGTTATGCACACTTCCAAATTTAGCCAAACAAGGAGAAATAAAAAATAGAACTAACCTCTCTCGACAGAACATTGATAACGAAAACAGCTTTTTTATATGTTAACTAGTGCTAATTAAAATAAAATAGGACTTGCGCGTGCATAATTATCTCAAAGAACTTTAATTCAGTACACTGAAAAAATTACATTTTGCACTTCTAGGGAAAGGTAAACTGCTTTATTTTTTACTATCTCTAACCTCATGCTCATGTGAATTGCAAAAATCTGTAAAAAAAAAAAATCATATCTTGTTTTGTTCTGGACAAAGGATGCCCCTGCCCATTTGGTCGCACCGGAACTAGCAACCAAAAAGAGGTAGAAAATTGAGCGAAACCAAACAAATGTGGTGTAAATTTTTCTCTCACAATTTCTCGAAGCGGATCAGTTTTTCCTGACCCTAAGGGAGGTCGATTACCAAAGGTTATACTGTTAGTTATCTTTTGTTTTTATTCTATCTGATGCCACAATTCACCACTTTGAAAGCCAGTCAAAGTTATCAAGAAATGGTCCCTTGCGATTTATTACGTGAATTTTACAAACTGACACATAACTGAAGTTCTTGCTTAATTTCTAAATTACGTCTTGTTGCAAGGGTGATAAAGTATGTGCTATGCCTTGGCTGTTATATAGATAGATAGATAGATAGATAACTTTATTAAAGTGTCGTCGTTAATAGCAGTTGCCCACTAAGTAAGGACACTATCACTAAAAAAGAAATACCTATATAAAATAACTACAGAATTAGATAACATTATATAAAAATCATAAGATAATATTTACATTTCTCTAAAATTAGAAAAGTGTAAAAACGTGTAGAAAATTTCGTACTATTGGTTGCTATGTATTACAATATGTAACAATAAACTAAGAACAGCAGAAGATACAGTTTTTACAGTTGTTGCTAACAAAACCATCTAAATCTAGCTTTCTAATAGCCTTAGCCAAGTACCTCAATGAATGTTTACCATAGCTTGTTGGGTTAACTTCGGCCATAGCTTGTTGTGTTAAACCTCGGTTATATCTGATGGATATTTAATTTCCTGAAGAAGCTGCATTTCGATCAAAAGAGAATATCTGCAAAATAAAAATAAATTAAGCGATGGCATTTTAACAACAGTATACTTCCTCCTTCACATACACGCACACAGACACAGACGACACGTACGCCCATACAAAGAATATTAATTGGATAACTAAAAGCACTTTTAACGCAAAATATCCAAACACAAAGTACCCAACGTCAAGATTACTTGCTGAAAAACTTGGGGTCGGAAATTCAAAGCACAAACCCTAGGGACTTTAACTTTCATGCGACTTCAACACACCGATCTGTGTACAAAAGGTCATGGGTTCGATTCCCGTCGGCGACATCAGACCATTTTTTTTTGTGTGTGCCACGCTCCTGTTCTACTGAATGCTGATTCACTGAATCAACGGACCAATATTTCTTGGGCTTTCTTTGAGCAGTTTTAGGAAATAAATTTGTTGTTAAAAGTGTCGTAAATTGTAAAGATTGTTACTTCTCACCTTATTAGTCTCGGTGAAGGCTGGCATCTCGGACTGAATCTCTCTTCTGTCGTGAACGTCATGACCAAAGTCTAAAGAAACAGTTTGGAATTCGTAATGAGGGGGTTCTTCATACGTCATACCACTATCAATCCTGCGGCTGACTTCTGCAGTGGGTGTGGTTTGCTTTTCTTTATGAGAACGACGAGCCCTAAAAAAACGATTCATCACAACTAATTAAAAAATTAATGGGATTTTGCAGGGCGCTCTCCACAGAATGGCTCCTTATCCACTGTTTCCGATCCAGAACAAATGGGAATTTAAAAATGCCTGTTAGATTGGCAGGAGGAAGCCAGGAGAACCGTGAGAAAAACGGTCTCGGAGAAACTGCCAAAACTAACAACAAAGGCGGCCGACAGTGAGTGAGCGTACACTTATCAGACATTTGACAATGAACAGTGGTTTTTTATTTTCTTTGTTTTCTTTTTTTTTTTCATGTTGCTAGGGACTATCCTGTCCTAACTAAAAGCCCTACAAATGAAATAAACAAGAACAACCAAAGAGAATCCAACTTAATTAAAGTTCTCTAAGCAATTGCCACGGCTGATGTTGACGTTTGATATTGAATGGTGGGTTAGGGGTTATTGTTCCCCCAGTTATGGACACGCACGAGCTCATCCAAGTCCATATCCTGTACACTGTCCTCATGATCAAGAGAGGATACTCTCCAGTCACCAGTGAGGTCCTTACTCCAACTAACATAATTAAGAATCCTCAGACTTAAACGCACAAGTTTCGGTAAAGTAAATTAAATGGAACTATAGTTAACGCTACCAAGGAACGATACACGAAAAATACATTTTGTGAGAGAAAACCAACCTGTAGCGTCGGCAGAAGCACATTATTCCTGCCATGAGCAAGCAACCAAACACCACGATAGGGATAACTAACCAATGGAAATAAAATAGGATTAACGAAACTATCGATCTAAATATTCATGGTCAACCTATTAAGAGCACGATTGCTTTTAAATATCCGGGCGTTGTATTGGATAGTACTCTGTCCTTTAACGACCACATAGAACATTTAAGAAAGAAGCTATCGAAGGTACTTGGAATATTTTCTAGGGTGAGGCCAGCGGAAGCTGCTAATCGAGTTTATGCAGCCGTGGTAATGCCGTACCCATCCTTGATTATTGCTATATCGCCTCGCACGAGTCCGGTCAAGGAAATGATAAAGTGGTCGAGCGTCTACAGAGAAGAGCTGCGGTAAGTCTATTCCTCTACCGCGGCGGAGCTGTCTACTGATGAAATCATCACCAAGTTGGGTTGGGAGTCTTTGACAAAATGCATTAAAAATGATGTACTTATTTATTTTCATAACTACTTTAAGTTACGCAACTTCCACATTCATAACTATAACACTAGAAGCAGAACAAATCTTTTTTTCCGGAAAAAGTGAATCTTAAGTGCACACAGCAATCTTTCTTTTACAAAGGGGCACGCACATCTTAACAAGTATTAAATTATAATGTATATATGAAGCACTTGCATTTATCTTTTCTAATTTGTAAATAGCATTATTGTCAGTCTTTTTATCCTTTTTAGTTTTTAACAGCAGGACCTGCACTGATAGCAGTTTTTTTTCTGAAACTGATGCAGTTGTCCTGGATAAATATGTTATTATTATTATTATTATTATTATTATTATTATTATTATTGTTTATTTATTTATTTATTTATTTATTTATTCATTTATTTATTTGAACAGCCCTGGACATGATCCGAGGCGCGCACGCTGATTCGCTCCCTAATAACATGCTATCACTTTATATTCTACTAGTGATGATGTTGCTTATTTAAAATGGTTAAAATATTAGAACTTCGCAGTCTTTTGTTTACTTTAGTGTCTACTTTAATAATGAAATCAGTATTCTACTCGCATGAGTTTCACTTGGAAAAAAGAGCAATCAAACAATGCTGGATTGTATACTTGGTTTGAGCAATATACCACACATTTCTATGGTTTATTGGCTCAATAAACCACGTGGGCTGTTTGAAGAACACATTGTCCAGGTGGTTTACTGGAATAATAATCAATAGATATTGACCAATCACAGCGCGCGCATTATCTTCAATTATTGTATAATTTACGGTATTTCAGATATCCAAAATTGACATCAGGACGTAAGTCGCTGGATGCAAAGGCTTGGTATTTGTACAGTCATCTACGTTTGCTCCCTGGTCTGGTATACAATGAGAAAGTCATGGGCGCTGTTTTGCATCCAATGAATCGCAAAAAAGGTGTATAATGTAATTGCTATGTCCCTTTTGTTTATTTCCTTATTTATCCTTTTTTGGCTAATTGTTACCTTTATTATTATTATTATAATTATTATTATTATTATTATTATTATTATCACTTATTTATTTATTTATTTATTTATTTATTATTTTCACGCCCATCGTCACTAATGCTTAGCAAGGAAACTAAAAATGTTGTTAGAAAATGTCCAAAAAAATTGATCTTAATGTCGTTAAGCACTTTACCTAAGAATAGAGTTTCTTTCAATGGCGTCTTGACAAATGGTGCATCGTTTAAAACATCACTGAACACGGTAGGACCATGCTTTCCTAATTAACAAAAAAACAACAACGACAACAATAACAACAACAAGAAAACGTAGGCGTAAAGTTTTAAGTACGAGTGTTACGCCACAAAATAAAATAATGAATATAAAGTTTCATACCAACGGAAAATGTAGTAACTTGACGTAATACGTACTAGTAACGCAAAATGTAATAACCTTTGAGCCAAAATGTAACAACGTCGTTAACGCAAAGCGATGTAACAACTTTTCATGCAAAACGTAATACCAAAAAGTCACGCAAAAAGTAATAATACTTTTACCAGCTTTTCTTCTTCTTAGAACTCGTTTTTAGATCATATAAGTAGGGAACGAGAAAATGCTACATCAAAAATTTTCGGCGAAATGATTACTTCGTAAGACTGAGTAGTAAAATTCCTTTTTCTTTACATACCGTTTTTTCAACTTTTAATCAATAGCAATCGGATACACAAGCTGGGAAACTTGATCTGTTTGTAGCATTCTACATGGTAAGTACTCTTTGTTGTAAAAAACGGCTAACAAATTGATTAAAAAAACGATTAAATGGTGACTGCCTTTCGGTGGCGCTTTTTCTCATTGCTTTGCTACATTATCTAAGAACTTCATGGAAGATATGGTCCATTTAGTTCAGGTACAATGCCTTTTTCTATTCTTTAAGAAAAACAATTATGAAAATTTGAGAACAAACATCCTCCCTTTTTACTGCCAGTGAGGAATGGCTGATGCTCTGCCTTTTCAGCGATATCAAAATGAGTACTTGCCGCTCAAAATATTTGAAACATTTTAAGTTACTGTTTGGTATTACATTTTGGCATCAAAAATTGTTACATGTCTCGTTACTATAATTGCATATTGCGTCAAAAGTTATAAATTTTGACTCAAAAAGGATATAAATCTCCTTTTTGGGCTCTGTTCCAGTTAAAATCAAAATAAAGCCCATCGACCTAAGATCTTAATCCCAGCAGATATTGCAACCAGGTGTTATTGCTTTCACTCATTTTACACCAAAACCTGCGAGGTAACGAAAGTTACAATATGTCAAGATATCAATATGTCATACAAATAATTATTCCTTCAGAGTACCGTGTGGCAGTAAATTTTTGCGGGTTCTAATTTTTGAAATTTTTGCGGGATTTATTTCGCGATACGCAAACAAAGTTCCCGCAAAATAAAATTTCTGCAATTTTTTTTTTCAACAAAATAATTATTCCACTGTTGAAATTACTTGCAAAAATACTGGTCTGAAGGAGAAGATGCCACAGATAACTCGGTGGATAATACATCAAGTGGTACCCTAGTTATTGTCGATCCCTTGTAATAGAGTGGCGTTGATTAATCTGTCTTACATTCGTATGATGTTCTATCTGTATTTCGATTGCATGTACGTACTCAAATAAAAACGAAAATTTTATCCGTTCCGTTTGAACGCGACTCCTAGAAAATCGCAAAAATTAATTCCAAGCAACAAAAACCAGCGTTTTCCAATCGCAAAAAATTAGTTCCCGCGAAACACAAAAAACGCCATTTCGCAAAATTAAACTCCCGCAAAAATGAAGCGCCACGCGGTAGTATAGTTGTTAAATACGTTTGCAAAACAGACGTCCTCTGGGTAAAATGCATAGTCATACACAGACGGCTCTTTGCTTACCAGTCTGGCATCCATATAAAGCAATACGCATGCAAATCCACTTTCCTTCGTGTCTCTTCGGATAAATGCGAATGAAATGTGCCCAAGTGTTGTTCAAACTTACATTGGTCGCTTGGACGTCCGTGTTTGCTTGTAGCTGCGTCAAAAAATAGATTTTTAAATAAAATTATTTGTCCCTTTAAAAGGAATGGATTCCGATTCGGGAGGGTAAGGAAGGAGAAGACGTTTTGGTTGCGGTGGTGTGCATTCTAGGTGAAACCTAGGGGGGCGCGCAACCAGTTTGTAACCATATAAACATATACACTGAAACAGGTTACTGGAAGGCAACACTACAAAAGGAAATAACATGAAAAATAGGTATCGTTTCCTTGCGGCTGAAAAAGTATTGCATTATTTTGCCCAGAGAAAAGCTTAGAGAGAGGTCATCGTAAATACAACGGAGGACGGTGAGGGGGGAGGGGGTTATTATCACCTCAATAGCATTCTCTTCTGGATACCCCGTCCAACTTTGAGAATCGTTGCTGGTGGATACTTGATAGCTCTTCACCCACATCTTATTTCCATCTATAGTGATTCCCTCAGATTCAATTATTACAATAGTTGTCAGCAATTCTAAGAAAGAGACACACATAGAACAAGTGCTGTTATTATTCCATTACTTCCCCATTGCTTCTCTCTCTCTCTCTCTCTCTCTCTCTCTCTCTCTCTCTCTCTCTCTCTCTCTCTCTCTCTCTCTCTCTGTCTCTCTGTCTCTGTCTCTGTCTCTGTCTCTGTCTCTGTCTCTGTCTCTGTCTCTGATAAGCCTCCCCGCCCTTCTTTGTATGAGTGTCCCTTTTGGGTGAGTGCCCCTTATCCAATACGAACCCTGTGCCAACGAAATAGTTTCCGTCAGTGTGTACCAAAGCAAATTTTTATTTCAAATGGGAACATTTGGTTTGTTTCTGTATTTTTTCCTTTGGTTTTTTTTTTTTGTCGTTCCTTTTTAAGTTTTTGTTTTTTGTTTTTTTTGGCTTTTTTTGGGGTTGTTGTAGACCTACCAAAGAAAACTTGAATATAAGGATCTGCGTCGCTTTCTAAAGCACACCAGCCATTACCCCATGAACCTCTGGTCTCCACACCGATCCGACCTCGGAAGGCTGGGTAACTATTGCTGAGCTGAGATGATGACGTCATGTGCTTGTCAGGGATGCGTCTGCTGCTCGGTACTTTGATCCCCAGCTCTCCCACCTCGCATCCTGTGATGTAAAATTGGAAATAGAAAACAATAGGGAGCTTAAGCAACCACGACGGTTACGCCAAGGAAAATGCCACTTTAAAAATGACTTCCAAATACGTCAAACTTCTTCGTGATAGTTTCAACTCGTTCAGTCTGTCTAACGGTAGCCCAACAATCCGGGAGCTGACTCTGTAAGGACAGCGTTACAGTTCAGATAGAAAAAAGAAAATTCACTGGCTTGTGTTTACGTTCTACATAAAACTTTGAATTTGGTCATTTCACGTTGTTATTTCACTCATGTCCAATACACCCAAACTGAGTCGAATCGTCTTAAAGCAAAGACGATTCGAGTCAGCTCGAGGATCAAAGACTTCCGACTCACCGGAAGTCCGTTTAGCGGAACTCGACTTGCCGGAAGTCAGGACGCGAATAAATGCGCAGGGAGGTGAAAAATTTTGACGAATCGACTCGAATCGACTCGATCGATTCGAGTCGATTCGTATTCCTAAAAGTCGATTCGACTTAACGGAAATCAGGTCGTAAAGTCCTTCAAGTATGTGCGCGTGACACAATAAGACATGGACCTTTCTCGTTCTTAAAGCGTCACTGATGCGACACTAAACAGGAACATTGTAATGAACCTTCAGTTCCTCGCTTGTGTTGTCGATCTGAAGGATTTGCACAAGGAACGACAAGAAGATAACATGAACCTTCCTCGTTCTTAAAGCGTGATGCGACACTAAACAGGAAAATTGCAATCAACCTTCTCCCTCGCTTGTGTTGTCGATCTGAAGGATTTACACACGGAACGACAAGAAGATAACAAGAACCTTCCTCGTTCTCAAAGCGAGTCGATTCGACCACTTTTTCTACCCTCCCTGTTCACCTTCTTGTGTGATTTTCTCTAAATGTCTCGCAAATCGACTTTCCAGTTAGTCGAATCGACTACACAACGGACGGTTTGAGTCGAATCGACTCGAATCGAGTCGTTCAGTTTCTGCATCAATGATTGCACGTGCGTTAAATCGTGTGCTACGGAGCTGTGACTTTGAAGCATTTTTAAATTTAAAAAAAACTGTCGAAGTGCGGCTGTTTTACGTTCAAACGTTAAAAGAAACTTTTTAGAAGTTTTCCAACAAAACAAAACAAAAACTACAATAATACTCCTTATAGCTAACATAGAGCTTGGGAAACACTTATAATCTTCAATCCAAAAATTTTCCATCTCTAAATTGCAACGTATTGTTCTTTTCTGGACAGTGAACAATAGCTGCTAGAATTTATTTCCATAATTAGCGTAATCTTACTTTAAACATTCGTGTTTATTCGGTAAGCCTTCGGAAGCCCTAAAACCACCAATTTTGTGTCCAAGAATACAGCGCAGGTATAGAATTTCCTGAACAGACACAACAGGCAGACAAACTAGGTGTATTGTAGATTGTCACAACGGAAGCAATTTTTTCAAACAGGCTTTGTAACAAAGTATTGAAGGCTTCAAATTTAAACAAGGACGATTTTACTCATTTAAAAGCTTGCAACTTTCAATGGAACTCTAAATCCTATAATCGGCTTCTGTTGTGACACAATAGAGGTTTTAACTGATCAATGAGTGGTAAAATCAAGAAGTGTTGTCTTCTCCACGAGGAGGAAACTTGGACACGGAGTCGCGTTTTACAAAATCTTAACTTTGGGAGATCATAACATCGCTAAGAAGCGCAATCTATCAAACCAAAAACAACCTTGTTACACTTCCACCATTGCCCAAGCTCCCTGTTAAGTTTCAACGGAATCGGCTCCCAAACGTTCAAGATATAAGGTTTTTTTAGCGTAGGACCTCCACCGAAATTTTGCCTTATAAATTTATTCATGAGCAGCTTGTCACCCGCGGCCTTTAGCTCCCTAATAACTGAAGGATACCTGTCTCAATGAATGTTACAAGTAACATACCTAACTTGAAGCTAAAAAACACAGCTACAGTAAAGACTGTGTTCCGCGTTACTGTTATGACACAGCATGTATCCCGGACCGAGATAGGAAATCAAAAACTTTGATTTCGTATGCCACAATTATAAGAGACTCGCAAAGACAACCAAAGGCAGTACAAAATTAATCCTTTGATTGGGATTTCAACTTCGGATTTCCTCTGTTAGTGAGGGATGTAGTATATCAAGGCCCGGCTCAGAAGACCATAAAAAAATGTTAGAACTTTTTTTTCATTTGCAAGTTTTCCTCTCTTTTCAAAGTGCATGGTGTTTTACTAATCTTTGCAACACAGGTCATTCATTTAAAAATCATTGTTCGACTTTATTTTCCCGGTTATAGCGATAACTTCAAACGTTACAGGTTAACAGCCGAGGAGTCAAGGTTTCTCTTAAGTATAATCTTTACTTTATTATATATAATTTAGAATAATTTTCGGTCCATTAAGCACAGGCAAAGACCTTATTAGATCACTGGATAACTTGAAAAGAATAGCGAATAACGACTTGCGTTGTTTTATCAGGGAAGTGTAAATTCCGTTTTACTTTAAATAATCCACCAACAGTACTTTTTGAAAACCAGTTGCAAAAAAAAAAAAAAAACAGCGTAAAGACATAATTGTCAGTTCAGCCCAAGGGCATTGTTTTTCGTTGTTGAGATTTAATGCATAACTTACGCTTATTGATTTCTTATAACTCACAAAGCCATAGACCGGATGCCAGTTACAACTCGTAGCTTCGAATACAATAAATAGGTGACTTGTAAATTGAAAGAGATAATGACAAGTCATCAGTAAATGTTTTGCACTTGTGATATACAGTGCATATCGTAGTAAAATAACTCGCCCCAAAACTAATTGAATTCGATTGCTTTAATTTAATAGGAATCTACGCAGTCTTCAAATATCCAGCCTGGATTTGCGTCTGGCCCTTTCTTCAGTGAAAATATAAATACTAGAAAGGCGTGCTATGTTCGAAAGCTTTTAATATTGCTAACATTGAGACGTTGAAACCGTTAAAACTTGACGTATTACTCAACGCCTTTCTGGCCAATATGAAATGGAAGTTTCTAACGCAGCGATGCCCGTAAGGGATTCAGAATTCAAAATAAAAATTACCTTCAACAAATGTCCACCGTGCACTTGATAGAGACAAAGTCAAGAAAATCAAGACAGAGACGCTGTGCTTCGACTGCGATTCCATGTTAAGGCATATATAACCACAGGCACATAAACAGCTGTTTCTTCGGGTTGCACTACTCCGAGGATCACTACCTTATTGTCGTGCCTATGCAAATCCGCGATGATCAAATATCAAGGCTGAATTGAGCTGAATGAAAGGTGATCATCCGTGACAAAATTTACGAAACTGCGGTCTGCTTGCAGAAAGTTCGTCATTGTCTTCACGTTGAATTGTTGCCATACGGACAAAACAGTTTCAATAAAAATAGAACAAGCACAACTTTTTTTTTATTTAGAATAACTTTGCATAGGCGCGTGAAATTTAAAAGTCGTACAATCGCAGCCAAAATTGTTAGAGCACTTAAAAAAGAAGGAATGGCCTCTACACTGAATACGCTTTGCTTTAGGGGGGGGGGGGGGGGAAAGGAAAGTACTAACGTCGACAGACATGGGTAAAGAAGCTAAAAAGTACAACCTTCTCCCGTTCTTTAGACCTTTTTTTACAAAAGTGTGTTTCTGTGTTAGTCTGTGTGCTCAATGAACAATACCAATAGTTGCAAGGTGTCTTCGTTTCATCATGATAAAAAGAAAAACAACAAAAAAAACAACGGTCAAACTTACGTAATAAACAGCTATTTCCTTTAAAGGTCTAAATGAGTAGTGCTGATGTTTATAAACAAGAAGTATAATCAACAGGTATTGTTATTCAGGTCACATGTCCAATGAGCTTCTCTGGTAAGAAATAAAGGTTTTATTGTTACAAAAACCATTATTTTTCAAGTCGTTATTGCTATTATTATTTTTTTATTTGTATTTTTTTTCTTGCTGTCTCCATCGTGATGGCACTACATTAACACCACCTTTCCTTCACAGTAGAGGCAAACACCATTATACTGCAATTGTATGGTATAGTCATTCAGCTCCGTTAGTGTTACTTCAGTTGTTGATGACTCGCTACCTTGGACGGCCATTAGGTAACGCCTTGTAAGTAACTGCCTCTCAGTATAATACCAGTTTGATCACCTGGCGAAACATTGTACCAATGATCCAAATTTAATGGTATCTACTGTTCCGTGTGTTCACACACACAAACACACCCATATAGCAAACCAACAAACAAAAAAGGTTAATTGAATACATCATCTGTCAAGAAAAAGCGAAATGCTTGGTTCTTTTAAGGAATTGACTTGGTGGACGAAAGACACTTGACCCGAAAAACAGATAACTTTAAAGTTTATCCAATCAGAAAAGTAAACAGTAATATTACACTAATGAGACTAGCCTGTGCACAGCTCCCTGCTAAAATGCGAGAACCATATAATACCACCGGTGCGCAAATTAAAGTTAATAGCCAACGTTCTGTTTGAAGAATTTTTGAAGAATTGGCCGGCGGAAGCTGGCCTTTAGCGGAGGCTGAAGCAATTCATTTCACCATGTCGAGATGTGAAATTGCTGGAAAGCTTCTTTAGAGCAAAAAAAAAAAAAAAAAAGAAAAAAAAAACGACGACCGGATGGAAGAAGATGTCCCCGAAAACAAGTAAGCGCCTTGGTCTTCTAGAATTTTCTTTTTCTAATTATCCGGCTGTCGACACAACTAATGCACTGGGCTTGCTGCCCTTAGTACATACCGTTTTTCGTCAGATCTAAGGACTTTTCTTGTCCTCTCTGAGACCAAGACAGTAATCATGGTAAATTGTGTTTGCAAAATAATTCTTCCGTTTTGCAAGCACCATGAAAGATATTGAAAAGCTGGCCAGAAAACTTTGAAGCCAAGTTGGCTAATATCCTTTCCTTTCTTCAGAGCGAGCTGGAAATATGGATCTAAAGAAATAGGTATTCATTAAGCATCAAAGTGGGGATTTCTGCTACTTTATTCGAAAGCATCTTTGCAGAAGAGTGTCCTTGTATTCTTGCTAACATACAATTGTACTGTTAAAAAAACATATCTGTATCAAAAAAGAGGATCAAATTCGAAAACAATTGGTATTGGTAACTGGTGTGAAACTGGCCATATTTGGTGATTTTGAGAGAGGTGAAAACGATAACTAGCTCATGCACGAAGGAAATTCAAAATTGTTGATGACGGCACTCGCGGGAAGTTTCCATCTTCGGCAAAAACAAAATAACGGCAAATTTTCCCCGTGGGAGAGAGTAAGAGGAACATTTGTCGCGGGGCGAAATTTACGCAGGTGTGGGTGGTTATGGGAATGAATATCGCTTAAGACCCGGACAACAAGTGCAGCTTAGTTTATCGGGTTACAGAACGAGTAAAAGGCATCTATATATGTTTCAGCGGCGCTAATTTAAGTTTGCCAATCAGAGACTACATCGACCGGTTTTACCATTCTTTGCACAGCCCTCTGCGTACATGCGGTTATCTGTGAAGAAAACATGATTGGCAAAGCAGTGGCTCAGTCAGCTTCACCATGACGAGAGTTTCGGCTTCCCGAAGCCTCAATATGTTTACGTCTATAATTTAAGCAGCAGATCGATTAAGCAAACGATCGAAAAGTCTTCATGTTCTGTGATGCAAGAAATCCCTGCATATTGCACTGCTAGGTGGTAAAATAAAAGTAGACAGAATAGGCTACCGTATTTTCTCGATTAAATACCGGGAGCGTTTATCTAAAACTCGACCTCAGAGACCCGGCGTTTATTTATCAAGTACATTTTTTAGCAATTTTTTTTCTCAGCATTACTGGAGGTTTATTGAATTAAGAACCAAATTTCAGCAAAAACGTTAAAAAAATGTGAAACGATGTCACCAACTTTGCCTTTTCTCAGTGAATCTGGTAAGTTGTTTAGAGAAAAAACATCACTGACAGTAACAGTGATTGAACTCTTCTCAACTTTACATTTCTTGGTGAAACACGGAGGAGGTGTATCGGCAACTGCTCGACAGCAAACGTACTGTGAATAAGGTGATAAATTCAAATAGGATACTGGAAACAGAGCTAGTATGCAGTATCTAGTAACTTGATTTAATTTACCCATCTCGAATAAACGCCCGGACCTCAAATAAACGCCGAGACCCCGAATAAACGCCGGGAGCGTTTAATTTATTTTAAACTCGACCCAGTAACTCGGCATTTAATTGAAAAAATACGGCAGCACCAAACTATAAGGCTCGATTTGTGCAAATGCACCCTTATGGAGTTAATATTACTTAACATCTAGATCTTTGGCAAGAAAAACAGAATGTGCTCCCCAACTGCTCATTCATTTGATTATCTTCACTACTATCATCATCAGCGACATTGCGGAGACGTTCTGGCTCAAAACTATAAGGTTCAAGCGCAGCCATCTCCTCGGATATACACATAAACAAGGCAAACTCCGAGAAAACCTTCCGCGTTAGACGGAATGACGGTTCGGACAAGCAGCCAGGCTGCTGAACACGATTCCAAATGGCGGCCCACGATGTTGAATTTTGGCCTTCTTTGGAGAGGAATTTCAACTCAACTTAGTGTTATCTTTTATTGGCAATTTAAAAAAAATACCATTTCTGGAGTGACCATCTCCTTGAAGCTGAAAGGCCGGGTTCGGAGCATTTAAATCTCGTGCTGCATACATTAGTTCGATTAAAAAAAAAAACATTCGGCCGTCATGGCTATTTGTATAGCTTTTGACTGAACATTCGCTCCCCTCTCTTACTTTCCTCAAAATCGGGAACACACATCTGCACCTGACACACACGAAAATCCAGCAAAGGGCTGGGAACGAGTTGTTAAAGAAATTGATAGATAGAAGTTCTTTACCCAATGATAAAACGGTAATTCTTCCAAGTTTTGAACTAACCGGTTGATTAGAAATTAAACTGATAGATGGCTTCGTAAAATGTGGCAAATTATAAAGTTTGTGAGGTGAGGGGAAGAACGTTTTTTTTTCATCTGTATTTTTAAACCTTTTAATTTAGCGACTTTAAAGCAAACTTTCTCTTTCTTCCGTGAAACTTACAGTAACGATCGATCCGATTGTTTTACGCGGTTTAAACGGGCTGTATCGCGGGAATTTTGCTTACGTTTCGTCAAAGCTTAGCTAAAATTATGGTAAAATGCTCCTGGAACACCAAGAGGGAGATATCAAGAGAATTGTTGTAAGGAGTGAAAATTAAACCATGCTAAGTTTTTCAATTTTCAACGATGTTTGCAGGATACGAGCACAGAACTTGAAAACATTCGCCTAACGCTTTCAAGTTGTAATCCATTTCCATCCTGGCCTACCGTGGTCAAAGGCAATTCAGTAATAGTTTCACTGAATACGTATGGTGTCTGAACAAGAAATTGAACATTATCTTTAGATTTTCATTTAGGTCGTGTTCTGTTGGGATCAACCGTTTTTGGTTGGTTGAGTTGGTTGGGTTTTTTTTTTCGCCTTCTATTGGGAAAAAACCGTTTTCGGTTGGTTTGGTTGATCAAATTTTGCAAGCAGCTCTGAGCTCGGTTGAAACGGTTGAAAACGATGGGTAACGTCCACTGACATGTTAGCAAGCATCGGTGTTCACTCATTGTGTCATTATTACAATTTGCGCGTAATGGACAATCACGCGTAAACTGTACCGCGAAGACTGTCAGCCACAGAAACGCCTTTTTTTCTCATTCGCATTTTTTCTAACTTGCTGTCTGATAAATTAGGGACGTCGTTCTCAAAATAGCCTGTTATACGAGTGGCAGGTGTCCGATCCGTTTCCAATAACTATGTTGCTATATATTCCAATTTATCGTCTGATTCACAACGTGGTGGAACCAATTCTTCTAACAGTTCTTGAAGGACAACCGATGCTACGACTTGCGCTTCCGCCGACTTCCCAACCTTGGCAGAAAAAGTTGAGGAAGAGTAGTAATGACTATGCCCAGTCACAACCGCCTGTCAACCAAGAACGGTTGAAATAGTGTTCATTAGAAACTTCAACCTTTTCAACCAAAACCGGTTTCGGTACGTTGAAACGGTTGCTCCCAATAAAACACGACTTTAATGTAAATGTGACTGTTAATACGTTGGCAAAGTGTTGCCAAAACGCGAGCAAAATCTCCGTGCCGGATATTGTCCCTCCTTAGTCTTTTTGATATTATACCTTGGGTGCATAATTTACATTAATTATGATATCTGCATTTTTTGGTTTCTCGGCTAACAAAAAGACCCTGCATACAATTTAAATGGTAAATCAAAGTGTCGGCCATTCTATATAACCTATAGGTAATCCACTGTTTTCAAGCCAATTTACACTATGACATATCTATATATTTCGGATTTATTTGTTCTTTTAAGCCTTTTCAAAAGTCGAGGGTTGCTATTTTGTAGTTTTAGCTGCCCGCGATTTTCTAAACGTTTCTCAGTACTTTTTTGTTTGTCCTTTGTTGGGTCAATCCATGGCAACAGCTATTGTGTGTAGAAAACATCTCGGTCGACTAAAGTGTGACCGCAAATTCCAAAGGATAAAAATTCAAAACTATGATACTTAGAAACCTAATCACCCCCAAAAATGCAGAAGGAAACTATTTGCTGCTAATAGTAATAAATAACACTAACAATTTAACCATTTCGTGTCTGCAGCTGTTTAAAGGTGCAGTCTTCGTGGCAAAGGTATTTAAAGATAACCCAAAAAAAATTGCGATCGATCATGAGTTGTTGCGCACCTTGTTGGCTGTGAACTTATGTACAACGAGATTATGTGGAAGAAATGTTTTTGAGGACGTGTCTTTACTTAGAGCTTTTCTGTCGAGAGAACTATTCGCATTCAACTCCAAACTAATTACACCGCCAACTTTACAAGTAGTGCGAAATAAGCTGATGGCCTAGTAGCGGGAAGCCAATAAGCATGCACGATTGAGGCTCTCTACGTAATAAAAGACTGTTATAGTCAGGTAATGTTGCATGATGTTATGGTGTTTAATTGCATTTAACGGAAAAGCGTAATTAATTATCATTGTTTTGCATTAGTGATCATGCAACATTGATAACTGAAGTACCGGCTGCTCAAAAGACAGAGCCTTATGCGTCTCTCCAAGGTGCAAGGATGCCTTCTAAGAAGAACATGTGCTTGCCGTCTGCGAACTTAAAAATCTTTCTTTTTTACCTGGGGATCGGGATTGGATGGGCGAATGGCGAAGGTAGGTTAATAAAAAACTTATAAGAAAAAGAAAGCAGCAATTCTTTCCTAGATAGCATATTGAAGCAGTATCGAAGAAAAGGAAAGGAGCTCTATGTGAAGTTTACTTGGCTAGGTCCAAATGCTCCCTTTTTTTAATAATTCAAGTAGACAGACAATTAATGCTGTGCCTTTAACAAACATAGTTTGTTCCTGAAGGGTGAATGTTATTTTCTAGAACTAATTTTATACAGAATTCAAATAAAATTGTAACAAAGAAAAGTTGAAAAGGCTGAACGAAAGTATAAACTCACACGGAAAATCACCCAAATTCAATGATTTAGTTGCAGCGTTTTCTGACAAATCCTAATTTAGAAGATAAGCCTTTAAAGACATGATTTTTCTGATTTGATGCCTGTAGATTAAATCTGAGCGACCTGAAAAAAATTGAAAGAACTGAAATGATTGTTTTAAAATTTGTCTTGAATTTTAATTTCTTAGCGAGAATTTTTCAATTCAATATACATTGCGAGTTACCTTTGAGGTTATTTGTTTTACACGGATGAATTCTAGTCTTTAGAAATCTAATAATTATATAGCCCGCCTGCTTAAACATTCAACATTAGCTAGGAACTAGTCAAACTAGGACTGTGGAATTTTTTCTGCCATTAAATTGTTATTCTAAAAAGCAATCATTATAAAAAGTCTGTTAATGATAATTAAAAAAATAGGTTGGCGGCAATAATCGTGGAGTAATTTTTTTTTTTACATGTAACAACTACTTTTGTTTGTTCACATACTGGGCCAATGGTTTCTCCAAAAAATATTTTGCTGATCGTGACATCTGCAAATTCCTTAATCGCTTGTTTTACTGCAAACAAAAGTCTTTTAGTCTAATGAAATCGTGTTTTGTGCAACGACCCTCAACCTCTGAACGACCTGTTTTGAAGTGCATTTTAGTTACTGATACCCTTAATACCGGCTTCCAGACAAAAAAAGCTATCTTTAAATATCCTACTGCGCAATTATCTTCCCTTTGGTCAAAACAAACGTACCTGCTAAAAGCCAGAAACAATTTGTAAGTAAGTAAGTAAGTAAGAAACAATATATGCAAGCACTATTTACAGTGTTCAGTGTTTTAGCAAGTTCTCTGAAAAAAATGAAATATTCTAAAATTAACAAATTTGGCTGTCGCACTTACTTTTCAAGTCTCAGTTTGGGTGGTTTAAACAAGAAACAAATACTAACCTATTTTAAACACCGACAGGCAAACTCACCCCACAGAAAAGTATTGCTCGAAGGTGATAAATTTTAACGATTTATGAAAAAAAAATGAAGAAATAAAACAAAATAATGGTACAGTGTAGTGTTATTCCAGGATCCTTACTTTTTTTTCAAGTAAGAATGCCACCTAAGAGCATTAAAACATTGCTGCGGGCGATGTCTTAATTTTTGTGTCTGAGACAAACTAGTAATTAAGAAAAAAACGGTGGCATTTTCACTACAAGTATGAAAGGAACAAAATGTTATTTGTTGAGAATGATTGTTTTCCTTCTTTCGTTGTGATTTTAAACAGCAAATTACTGACACGAGAAACAAGAGTGCTATAAAGTGATTTAAAGTTGATCTGCAGTATATACAGGGCACTATTTTATGATCCAAATGACTACTACTAGCTCCATTAATTTTATGCGATGACAATAGCTAGTCACACAAAGAGAACAAAGTTTATATCCCTTCTTTTCACGACATTGTCTTGTGTTCAATAACTATAAAACTTATATTCCCTGAGCGATAACAAGCTGGTGTAGATTTCGTAAATAAAATTAGGACGGATAGATTTTATTTTTCAAAATCTGGACAAATTTCGAGGTAGATTACAACATTTAATTATAACAGTCATGATAGACTGCAACGAACCTTAACCAATCGCGTGCGTGCACTTAATTTGAAAGTTAAACTTCAAGATATTGTAGTTGCGTGGCTATACACAAAGCAATATAAATCATTCAGTGGGGTCCTATCCAAGTCTTTCTTTATACTGCTGCAATTAAAAGATAATCCCTAACACTAAACACACTTATAATGGTGAGCATCCGGTTCAGAGTATCACGGAACGGATAGCACTTCACGAATAAAACCACATCTGTCAGCTCCAGTTTTTACATTTCTTTTATAAACCAGTTTTCGTGGAAAATAAAATTGATAAGCTTTTTTAGTGTCCCTTACACACAACATACCGCATTCTTTAATGGTCACGGTCAATGAGCAGGCCTAATTCTAAGTGAAGCGCGCCCATTCATTGTCCTTTTTTTGCCAAGTCAGGGTGTATTTATAACTCCAGTGGATTGGTAGACAATTACCTTAAGCAAGAGGGTTTTACAAAATGAATGATCCACATTTTTTTAGAAGAAATGATTTCATTTTTTTTAGTTCTCTGTATTCTGGAAACATTAAAGCCATCCAATATGTCACCTTTTTCGGACGTTTTTGGTTGGGATGATTGCTCAATAATGTTACTGAAAACGTGTTCCACTCTTTCAACTAAAAAAAGTCAAGGAATTAAATTAACAGATAGAACGTGGATATTACTAAACAAATAAACAACTAAAATACTGAGGTCAATAAAAGCAAATAAACGGCAAGCAAAAGTAGTGTATGGAACGTCGAAAGACTCACTACTACGCATTAAATAACATCCGCACTGCTTTTAACGCACAAGGTTGATAGTAATAAAATAAGGTTGATAATAATAAAATAAGGGAAACATTTTACTGTGTTCCTTGTTTTAGCAATCTGCTCCGCTCAAATTAACGTTGGTCTTGCCTTGGATGGATCAAGTAAAATGGGACAAACACATTTTGCATCCGCCATAAAATTCGTCACCAACGTTTCTAATTATCTAACTGTGGAAACCAGTAAAACATGGATCTTCCTGGCATATGGGCAACAAAAGAGAGTCTTTAAAACCAGATCTGAGCTTGTTTCTTTAACGCCGTCAAACGAACCTTACCCGGGTACAGCAAGTGTTTACTTAGGAGCAACTCTAGCTGCAATCAGGGAAGAGTTTAATGATGAAGGGGCTCAAAGAGGGGCTGCGAATGTCGTATTTCTCATTGCAAGTCACAAGTCTGATGATGACATAGCCGTACCCACAGCCCTGTTAAAGGCCTCCAACGCGACTATCTTTGCCATGGGAGTTGATAACAGTTATTCAGAGGGCCAGTTGAAGGAGATAGCATCAGACCCAAATGATGAGCATTTCATTGGATTGAGTACCTGGGATGAAGTCAACAAGGATATTGCCAAAACGATTGCAAAGAAGATCTGCCAAGGTAAGTATGGGAAAAATAACAGGAACAACCACTTCACTAGTTAGACAAAAATGTGACTCGAAGAATTTTATTTCAACAACTCGTGATACTATAATACGTGTATTCCTCTCCTCTATCCATGTAACTACTGTTTAGCAGATTGTTTTCTTGTTTTTTTCAATACCTTGAAGACCTCGCAGTTATGTATATAACTTCAGCAGTTGCATATATTGTAACTGCTGTGATTGGAACTACCATTACCCGTGCGGTGCTACACCAACCGCACTATCAAGTCAAGTGAGTGATCTGGGAACTGGTCAATATATGAGTCTAACACTGAAAGTGTTAATTTTTTTGGGCTGTCTCGAGTTTTTTGATAAAGCTCGTCTTGATTGCAAAAAATAATAACAATAAAAGGCAACGCAGGCAATCCTTGTAATGAGTTGTAACGTCCCACGAGTATTGTGATGAACACAAAAATACCGATCGATTTACATGGTATTCAAATTATCCAGAATATATAACCATTATCATTGCTATCTCTAGCATTACCGAGGGAAAAAAAACTGCTACAAGCATATATCTAGACACTTTGTTTTAGGCCTGAAGATTTAGCTTGGAATTTGTACCATTTAATTTTGATTTACCCAAACAAAGTGATTAAGTTAAAATTTAGTTTCCACTTTCAAATATAATGTACTATTTATTTTTCTCCCTGTGCAGTTGTCGACAGTTGTGTCAGCTCCCCTTGTTATAACAATGGTACATGCAGCAGCTCAGAAAAAGGTTACAGCTGTACTTGCCCTGTGGAATTTTATGGCGAGCATTGCGAGAAAAGTAAGAAATATAACAGTAATTTAATAAAAACAAAAAACAAAACAAAACAAAAAAATTGGTAATTCTTGGAAATTCATTTTTAATCTTAGTGTTTGCCGCAAATGTGGGGTGGACAACACCTGTGTTTGGTTATACGACTGTGTACAAGATAAGAAGATAACAAAGACATTTTAGCATTTCTTTTTACGGATTTCCAGTTCTAATTAATATTCGAGCTGAGTTAGACTGGAAGTTTTAATCATAACTACAGAAGGACAATACATATGTGGGTAGCCGTTGAAACGCTCTAGTTTCAGAAGTTAAGGTTGATCTACGCTGACTTTAACCACAATGCAAGTTAACATCAGCATTGCTTGTTATCTTCTAATTTACGACTTCCTTCACGAGAACGAAAACATTAGAACGGCCGAATTGAACATTTTTTCGCGAAAACGCAGATAACATGGTACTTAAAGTGTCAGGTTTCTTTGAAACAAAAAGTTAAACCATTTTTCTTCTTATTTTCAAACAGGCAGATCGGTAGAGTACCTCTCTTTGGGTTGTTATAACGACGATGCCCAAGTCCATGCTATGCAGTCACTAGAAAGTGAAAATGCCACATTCCTAGACAAAAACTACCAGACAAGAGAAAATGCCATTGTGAAATGTGCTCTAGAGGCCGCAATGAATGGCTACAGTGTATTTGCTGTGCAGAATGGTGCTTGCTACTCTGGTATCGATGCTCAAAGCAATTACAGCATGTATGGTAACACCAGCTGTCCTGCAGGTGGAAAGGGTCATTACCTTGTAAATGAAGTTTATCTCCTTGGAGGTTTGGGAATGTTTTACATTGTATTACTACATTAGCCTCATTAGTATGTTATAACGCAATATGACTGGCTGAAAATAAAACCACACTGGAAACACTTAATCTGAGATTTGCATTATTTTAACAACTTATAATAATTAGCAATAACATAAATGATGGAATCGGGTTTGCCTATTAATATCGTTATAATACTTGTGCGATTTTTGTTTCTTTATTTGTAATTTTATCTCCAAATATCAGCCAAGTGTAGTAAAATGGTACGAAACAACTTAATCCATCTGTCCAAGTCAACAGTAAGGGGTTCGTCATATAACGCCTCATGGCAAATTCCTCTAATAGAGGGCGACTACTCTTGGTGTCCGAACGACAGCGATGAACGTCCTTACTTGGACGAAGATCTTGGTAAGTTTTACATTGATAAAGAGAGCAGATATCAAAATGAAAGAATTACCAAGATGACCTTTCTTCTTTCTGTGCAAGAGACACAAGCTTGGTTTTCATGCGTTAAGCTAGCGCAATAGTCTAATTTATCACTTTCTTTAACTTTCCGCTGCCTCCGGCTTGCATCATATCTCTATCATTAATTGTAGTATGCTCTTAAAATCACATTCTATGGAGTTTTTCCTTTTTCGTGAGATCTCATTTAAATACACTATCGTTAGCATAATTCAATGAAGTTAAACTATGTAACTTTCCTCAGTAGTCACTACAGATTATTTTATTTTTTCTATATTTTCACTACAAAACTCCTTACGCTGCAATCTCTCAACAGGAAGAAAGACGTATTTGACTAAGCTGTTTGTGCAAGGAAAGAAAGATGCCATGTATTCCGCAGACAGCATCTGCGTTAATTACACCTTCGATGGAGAAAATTTCCCTGGCAAGTCATCTTGTTCGGTAAGGCTGTAAAAAAGAAACCATTTTAAACAACAAATGACAGTTAAGAACTTCATCTATAGACTAACAAGATAAATATAGAATTATGTGAAGATCATCGCAGCAAAGGCGTTTCAACCTAAGCGGTTGAAAAGAAGAAACCTGAAAAAATTCAGGCTTGAACGAACATGAATTTCATGTATTAATGTTCATTTATTCACCATCTACGGGATAAATACGAACTCTCAATTGACCAGCTCCCAGTTGGCTTGATAGCTCAGTTGGTTAGAGCGCTGCACCGGTATCGCAGAGGTCATAGGTTCCATTCCCATTCAAACCTGAATTTTTTCAGGTTTCTTCTTTTCAACCGCTTAGGTTGAAACACCTTCACTGCGATGATCTTCAGATAATTCTATCTTTATCCGCAGTTCAAATATATGAATTTCATGTATTAATGTTCAAGATGAATATAATTATATTAAGTTGTTCAACTTTTTAAGCTGTGAGCGGATCGAAGGGAAAGGGAAACACTTTATCATAACTATAAAATAATATACTGAGACAACTCAATTTAATACTGAGAGACACTTTTAATATTCTTTCTAAAGTAAACAGTATTTGCCACTACGTTTTTTGTCGGTGTGTTTGTTTTGTTATTTGTTTGTTTGACTATTTTGTTGTGTTGGAGGTGGCGTGATTGAGTGATTACAGGCGCAGAATTATAAATCAGAAGCTTCGGGCTCACAACTTCTTCAAAGACAACTGTCCGGATTTGTTATGTGTAATTCCGCGTTCAAATACTTGATACTTTGTCTGGGTTCGTCAACAGCCAACTGTTTTGAGCTTCCCACCAGCTATTACAATATTCAAATTGCAAACGAAATTCGCCAAAATTAAGCGAATTTCGGCGAAAATTCACGAGCTTTCGTTTCAAGCGAAGTATCGGCGAAATTTCGCGGATTAATGGTGAAAACTATGTTACAAATCCGTTACTTTTGTTATTATCGATATTATCCTCATCTTCATCCTCATCCCTATTATAATTATTTTCGTTTCAAGGTTTTCGAGGAGCATTTCTCCGGAAAAAGTGGAAACTATATCCACACTCATGCAATGACACCACCCCTACTTGTTGAATCAGTTCATTTGGAGCCATCGGCCAACAACAATGGTGGTCACTGCTTGAGAACGGAACTTGAGGGTTGCATGACAACCGTTACAGGTGGAGAAGAAGTAACTGAAGGTACGAAATGTAACGTTTCAGATTTTCTCTTTTCGAAGCGAAGTATGTTAGTTATTTAAAGCTCTTCGCCACCAAATTGGCTTACAGTGTATGACGAAAAGGCATACAGTATAGCTTAAGTCGGTCGCTAAAACTCAAGAAAATAAAAATAAAAACAACCTGAGAAGAAAAACAAGTCAAACTCAAACAAACAAACACGTTCCACGTCCAAGTAAGCTGGTTGTAAATATAGACTTTATTGCACTTTACATAAGCACTTGTATTTCGTTCTTTCTTTCTACTTTTCCTCTTTCTATCTTTCCTTCTTTTCTTTCTTTCTTTCTTTCTTTCTTTCTTTCTTTGTTCACTTATTTATTAATAAGAAAACTCAACTTACAAAATAGTCCTATTTTTTCAGGATGCTACAAGACACAAAGAAACAAGTGCTGCGTTTTCCCTTTCTGGTATCAAGGCCGACAGATTTATTCCTGTATCAAAGATAACCATAACCAACCATGGTGTGCTACAACTGATAGTTACGACAGGGATCATCTGTGGGACAACTGCAAAGGTGGCTAACTGTAAACATTGCAATGACCAATTTTTGTTAAAATAACAACAACAACAACAACAACAACGCACAAAATCATTAATTGTAATTTAAAAGGTTAGTCATTACCGTATATCAAACAACATTAAACTGCAAGTCTCCAGTCTCGGATCTCATTAGGACAAAATGACATCAAACTTTGGACGATTCCACGTGGGGTCTGTGTACGTCGCTATGCTAAAGGTCAAAGCCAAGAGGGACCTTTTTTAAATTAATGAAAACTAAGCAGCGTTTACATCTGCAGTCATAACGTGTCCTGTTATTTATTTTTTGTGCAAACTTATAGGAATTTCAAGTCCTTGTGACACAGCCCCCTGCCTTAATGGCGGTACGTGCATTGGAAACCGAGAAAACTGGAGCTACAAGTGCCTATGTAGCGAATATTTATCAAATGAAAACTGCGAGGATGGTATGTACTGTAACCAGTGCTATCTTGGTATATCAGTGAGTGACTTACTAAAGTTAAGACAATTTACTAAGTAAACGCCATCGAGGACAATATTTCATTACACCAACAGGACGGCCCGGAAATTCTAACGAGCACGAGCTAGATAGGTGCTTATAAATACCAAACATTGCCCATTTTCCTTATCGACGTGCCTTAATAATGTAACACAAAATATGCAAGAAGGAGTTTCTGTATTTCATTTATATTAGACAAATTCTTCATATTTGTATGTGCTCGAATTTGTGGCGCAAGCAGCGTGAATTACGAAGTAATAAGACTAGCACGTGATGCGACGTAAGCCGCATGTACTGTACAGGTAAAACGCTTAAAGTAGGTTTATCTCAGCGAAAGCCACTGATTTTATTTAGCAGAGTCTGTTTGACTGTATTTGAGGTTAAAAAAAGAAGAGTGTAATCAGTTGATGTCCGAATAATTTAGATTATGACGAGTGTTTTAACAGCCCGTGTCAGAACGGAGGAACGTGCGTTAACACATTTGGTGGATACAGTTGCGAATGTAGCCATGGTTACAGTGGAAGGAACTGTCATTTAGGTGAGTAGAAATCTTGTTTACTTGAGTTTTCAAGTTCAAAATTAACTACGCAAAGTTCACTAAAAAATATTCAGACACAGAGAGCACTACTTGTCTATGAATGTATTACTTTGGGATTTCGTCCGCAGAACATTTCTGGGTATTGACCTGTAAAGACAAGGAAAGCTCTTAATTGAAATAAGAAACTTTAATTGGAGATAAACAGTTTGAGAGAATTTCTCACAGCGATTTACATGGTGCGTGCCGATTTTTTTGTTTTTAGGTTTTGAACTTTAGGCTTCGAT
Organism: Siderastrea radians; assembly: GCA_964017195.1. Classification (NCBI taxonomy): domain Eukaryota; kingdom Metazoa; phylum Cnidaria; class Anthozoa; order Scleractinia; family Rhizangiidae; genus Siderastrea; species Siderastrea radians. The sequence goes on from OZ024899.1 coordinate 15,987,040, forward strand.
CTTTTATTAATTAATTCAAAGCAATTTTCCCATCTCACCTACATCCGCTTATATGTTTACGAGCCGCTGAGACTACCTGGTCAGACTAAGCCTCACGTTTACACAGACAAATAAACTAATATATTTTATGGTATTTTTTTATTCAATGCCCAACTGAAGACTGTAGTTACAACAAGGTGGAGCTAGGCTTTGTGGTGGACGGCTCTGCAAGTGTCAAGTTGCACCAAGAAGGGAACTTTCAGAGGATAAAAGTTTTCATGAAGAACCTTATTCGCTCATTCAATGTCTCAATCGGGCAAACTCGAGTGGGAGCCATTGTGTACTCAACAAATTCAACCTTGGTCTTCAGACTCGACCAGTATTCAACCTACAATGAAGTGGCAGATGCAATTGACAACATGAGTTACCCTGGGGGTGGTACGTACACAGGGAAAGCACTGAGTGAAGCCTCAAGCAGTCTCTTTAAAAGTGCTATAGTTAGAGCTGACGCTCGTAAAGTACTTGTGTTAATTACAGATGGAGTATCAACGGATGAGGTAACTCAGCCCACAGCGCTCTTGCATAATAATGGTGTGCTCGTTTTTGTTGTGGGAATCGGCAAAGATACCGACTACTCCCAGCTCTTACAGATCGCTCACGGCCAACAAGATCGTGTTTTCAGTGCGGAATACAACTCACTTGCAGTCACTGCCAATCCTATCAAAGGAGCAATATGTAGAGGTACGAATATAAAGTATTATATATCAAAGTAAGAGTTATAGGCTAGCGCCAGAAAGTGGGGAAGGGGGGGAAGGACAGGGGGGTAAACCTCCCTCTTCGCGTACTCTTTAATCCCGGTTCCTGCCATGAATTTGTTGGCTCCCGCCTCTTTGCATTTTTTTGATTGCGAAATATTGCACAATGGTGCGTAGATTTTCCCTTTTTCTCCCACTTCCGCCCTCTCGTCTCCCGCCTCCCATACACCTCCCGCCCCTTTTTCTCCCGGTCTCCCTCCCCCCTGTCCCCCCCCCCACCACCACCAGAAACGTCAGTTTTTGGATTTCTTTACTTTGGTCAATTTATCTTATCAACTCAGTTTATAATCCAAATTAAAATGGCAAAATATTGCCTAGTGCCTGAGAAAAGGTAAAATTAAAAAGAAATAGCAGTAAAACAATAACATCGCAATAATCAACTAATATTCTGGGCTACGCCAACACACCCATATCATATCGGTTTATTGAGAGAAGAAGTTTAGAATCTATACATTTGTTGCCCCAAACTAATCATTTATTTTTTTTTTCGCCTTTCGTTTGATTTACCACGCAGTCAGATAAAACTTTACATTGAAAAGAAAGGTCTTTACTTTCCACTGACTCACTTATTAAAGCTCTTCTTTTTATAAACAACTTGTTTACCTTCGTTATGTGCTATGCGTTTAATTTTTAGACTTATACAAATTACAAACAAAAGACTTGTTGCTAAAGTCTAAGAACATTCAAGAACCGTTTGAATGCTGAAACGGTAACCGATGAGCGATAAAAGAGGCGGTTTGAGCAACCAACAACTTGCGGGAAGTAAAACTACTTGTACGCAATGAGTGACATCTGCCTGACATTGAGCTGCAAGTCATTTTTCGTTATTTTACTTGACTCTACAGAGATAGACAGAGGTTGCTCAGATAATCCCTGTCGCTTTAACGGTGTCTGCCAAAATGGAGGATTAAACTGCACTTGCGCAGCAGGTTTTCAGGGGCACAGATGTTCTGAAGGTTTGTGTTTTAATAGCTGAAATACGCACTATCATAAATGCAGTAACAAGAATGCTACAGCTGCACGCGAGCAGTGGTTCAGAATATCGTTTGTACACTTCTTTCGACTTCTATGTTAATTTCAAATTTCATAATAACGAGGGATAATTTGCATTTCTCTCAACAGAAGTTGTTATAATTTGATAATTTGATAATTTCGGCTCAGTTTATCTCCTCTGATGCTAGAAAATTCATTTGTCGTCGTATAAAACAAATAGATTAAATTTTACCGTAGGTATGTTCAGTTATTAGGTATGTGCCGTCGCCTCGATGACCAATTGTCACGTTATAAAGTCGTTTGTGATTTATAACCGAACAGACGCAGGGCAAAATCGAATAAACCTGTTAAAAAAAGAAATAAATTGAAGTAATGGTGTAAGGTTTAAAGCCAGAAAGGTTTACAAAACATGTACTGTTAAATGTATGAGGCATATAACGCATTTTTGGCCTATATTTGCAACAACATGAAGGCTTTAAAAATAAAAATAAAAAAAATTCTAAAAAGCCTGTATTTGCATTATTCAAGTAGAACACTATTTTGATACCCTTTTAGTGTTTTATTAATCATTGACTTTGTGTTTTTTTATCGATTTTTAGAAGGTTTTTAACTCGAAACGACCAGCAGATGTTGTATTTTTGTCTCACTTGTTAGCTTATTGATTGCAGTTTTCGTTTTGTCTGTCGTAAACTGCTAAAATTTTCTTTCCTTTAACTTCATTTCAGACGTAAAGGAATGTACGGAATCAGTTGTAAGTTGCGGATCCGGAAAAAGCTGTACAGAGACGTTTGGTGGCCATGAGTGCACATGCACTGATGTTACCAAGTATGGTGAGAATTGTGACAAAGGTGGGTAACAATTTAAGTCGAACTTTAGTTATCGCCACACGTTGTATTTTGACTTCAAGAAGGAGAAATTATTATCTAAATAGTAAAATTAAAATATTGGATCAATGTTAATTAATCAAACCCAGTAGACAACACATCATGATTTTTAATTTTTTTTTAATTTTTTAATTTCCTTTTTAACAGACTGCTCCAAGGGTTCCACGATTATGTTCCTGCTCGATAGATCGCAAAATGTCGGAGCGGATAACGTAAAACATCAAGTGGAGTTTGTAATATCAGTGGCTTCAACCCTCAGTTTCAAACATATCGGTGTCATCTCGTATGCTTCTGATACCGACTTCGTAATAAGACCGGGGCAACCGTCACAATTCTCCGAGTTTGTAGATTCATTGCGTTCCGCAAACTACTCTATGGGCAAATTCAAGAATCTGGGCGCAGCGTTGGTAAAATCAATGGAAGAACCACAGCTTTTTTATAAATCTAAGGTAGCTGTGATCATTGCCATGATCGCTGGTAAAACCGAAGACGAGCATGCGGTGCCCGCAGCACTTCTTCAACAAAAAGGAGTGACCATTATGGCCCTAACATTAGGGTCAAGTTACAGCATGTCCCAGTTAAACTTATTGGTTTCCAGGCCAAGTGAAGATCACATATTAAAATCAGAGTTTGATGATCTCAAGCAATTTGTCAGCACCACCAGAGAGGCAATTTGCAAAGGTTTGCAATGAGAAATTACAAGTAATTACTTCTTAAATTAAACTATCAATTTACATGTTGGCAGGGAATTGCTCAAGAGTAGCAGTCGCTGACCTAGATGACCAGTCATTACAAAAATGTAACAATAATAGCAAAAGGACCATGCCGCAAAGCAAAACAAAAGAAATTAAAGGATAGAGCCCTTGAACGGTGCTTTTTACCACGACTGTGCGAATTCATCGAATGTACTCAGTAAACGGACAAGAAACTCGGAGTTAAAATAAACTCCTTTCCTGCTTAAGTTAATTTTTGCCAGTAAGCTATCCGTTGTAGCTGTTACTGAAAATTGAAATCCTCAAATACCCGTAATCGTAGTAATGAAGAATTGGATTCAGAAAATCAAAGCCTAAGGGTGTTTTGAAGAGATAATGTAGGCGATGATGTTAAAAGCGAAGACTGGCTAAGCGAAGGTTGCGATCGTACTATATTCTTCATGTTTATAATGATTCATGACTCATGATCTTTTCATTTTTCCCAGCTGCAAATCCCTGTTCTAGTGCCCAGTGCTCATCTTCGCAAATATGTGTAAACAAGTATGGACAGCATGCAGGATTTCAATGCGTGACACGTAAGATTTTTGTTGTTGTTATTGTGTAACACTAAAAGTAGAAGAAAGTTGCAAAGAAAGAGGGCGCATTATTATTTAACACAAATCTCCATGTTGGGAACTAGAACTTTAAGTAGGATGGAGTATTTTAAGCTTAAGTTCTGTCTTATGGCACCAAGGGCCCTAAATGTAGATGTTACCTTTATGTCAAATTCTTCCTTTTTTGTTTTAAATAGATGGCTGTTCTCGAGACCCATGCAAAAATGGCGGCAACTGTACGATTGACGGTGTCAGCGGTTACAAGTGTGAATGTCCTCCCGGAATCGGTGGAAAAAACTGCACAGAAGGTACAAATTTATCTACTCGTACAAATGATAATATACAAACGGAGTTTACCCTCGGACGAGCAAGTACAGTCACACCCCTCACCTTAGAACCCTCTTGGGTTTTTGTTGTGTTACAGTATTTCGAAAAGATTTTACCTTAAGCAGAAAGTCTGTGATCATCCAGTTTTTCACTTTTCTAGCAAAAATTAAGCGGCTGTTGGATTTTGTGGACTTTCTGAATTGCTTTTTACTGTACTCATTCCTATTTGCTACCTACATCCTTAGGCGATGTGGTTATCTTTTGCGTACTTTCAATAATAATAATAATAATAATATTTAGTATTTATATTGAGCATTCAGTTGAGAGAAGTCGAAGCTTCCCCCCAGGTAGCTACAAGCAGATGCAAAACAGCTGAGGCACCCTTCCATAAATTAGAAAACTTCATTGCATTTCTGCCCTTCCCCCGCCCCTACTCCTCTGAATGCAGATTGCTAGATAGTTTGAAAACTATTAATAAATTCATGTAACATTGATAAAAAGGGAGATAGACGTGTATTGTCTGTGAGAAAGATAGAATTGAGTGTCAATAAAACGTGTGCTCTTTTCAATTGCTTATTAAAGGTGCATGCATAACTTTTAGTTGCAGATTAAAAATAAAAACAAAACAAAAATAAAGCGAAAACACAAGTCGAACCATATTTGAAAAAAAAAATAATATTTTGGCGTTAACATATGAACAATTTTCTTCTATCTCCATCGTTATGTTGTTTTTTTTAATATATAAATATCTTACTTAATTCGTTTAAGCATTCCTTTTTTATTCGGATTGTGCGAGAGTGGAACAGTTTACTTAGATTCGTCGCATAAGATGAAAATGTTAACCACTTCAAGCCAAGACTTAAAAAAAGTTTTTTCAACATATAGATTAGTTTACACATTGTCAATGTAAAGTCTTTCAATTTGTGTGTTGGCGTAGCCCAGAATATTATTTGCCTATTGCGATTTGTATATGGTCATCTTCTTATTTTTATTTTTATTGTATTTTGTAGGAAAACGTAAGGTTATAAGATAACCTCATGTTTTTGTATGTTAAATTCCCAGATGTTGTTAACGAGTGTGATTCAGCGCCATGCAGGCATGGAGGCACATGTAGAGATCATCTTGGACATTTTCGGTGTGACTGCCCAAACGATTATCTTGGACGGCAATGCGAATTAGGTAAAGCGTTCAGAGGATTTTTTACTTAGCTGAAAAGAGGGGAGAAGAACCTTTTGATTATTAGGATACGATAACATTCGGTTTTACGGTTAATCCACGTCACCCATATTCATTGTTTTCAAGATTTGAAATGATTTTGATTTCTTCTTTGCCATAATTGGATTCTTCTGCAAGTCTTCTTAGTTTTTAAAGCAATTGAATACTTGAACGGAATCTTGAGAGAAACGAATGGGAAATGATAGCCAGAAACAAGAAAGCAGAGTCAATTCACAAATGACCTTCCCCGCTGTGTTCATATATTGCTTATTCACATGTAACCTTTTCTTCTTAGCTTGTGTCTCACAAAAGTTCAACTTAGTGTTCGTTGTTGATGGCTCAGGGAGCATCGAGTACCAGGGAAGAGGAAACTTCCAGCGTTCCAAAGATTTCATTATCGAGATTGTAAAATCATTCAACATTGGTAAAGACGAAACAAACGTAGCACTTGTACTATACTCAAGCAACGCCCAGATCGTGTTCAATTTAAAGAAATACTACAGATTGGATAACATAGTGAGAGCTATCCAGCGGATGCCTTATCCAAACGGACGCACAAAAACTGGAAAAGCTCTGGAAGAGGTTCGAAAGCATGTCTTCAAGGGGCTCAAAGGTGATCGAAAAAATGTACCAAAGGTCGTCATGGTATTGACTGACGGGTTGTCGCACGATGACGTGTCTAGTCCTGCTAGAAAACTTCGTGATGCTGGTGCTACTATAATTAGTCTTGGCGTTGGGTGCTGCTATGACGAGGATGAGCTTAAAGAGATGGCAACTGATCCTGACGAAAAACACGTGCTGGAAGTCAGCTTTTCAGCACTGAATGATTTCAAAGATGTTGTGCGGGAACAAATCTGTTCCGGTGAGTTTGAAGTATTAAGTAAAGTTATTCCTAGATTTGTTCCTAAATTGTGGTGCAATTAAATAAATGCAACAAATTAAAAGCCCTCTAAACTGATTTCAGTTATGATTTTAGCGACTAACGTTATTAATATAGACCAAACATTTTCGTGATTAAATAAGTTCGTTTTTTTTTCCCTAAAAATAAGAGAACGTTACAGGAATTTTACAACTGTGTTTCTACGTAGTACCACTGAACGCAATTTGAAGTAGTGAGACACACACTGCTTTTGTTGAGAAGGAGAAATTGCAGTTTGGGTTTGTTTTGACTTATGATATTTACTTTGTTTGTTTAGCTGTTGACTTTTGCTCCAGTCACCCCTGTCTTAATGGTGGAACTTGTACTGGTTTGCCAACTGACTTTGTTTGCGACTGTCCTTCCGGTTGGCAAGGGAAAGATTGTGGAACCGGTTAGTACATAATCGACAAGTCTTTAGCTTAATCCTTTCACTCCCAGAGTCAGTTACGGAGACATTAAGGTGACTCTAACTTTTGAGACTGTGGATGAAATCCTTTGGTGTGACCATTCAAATGAAACCTCTTCAGCAGTACTTTCACATGGTACTATTTATATTTAAGTTTTTTTCAAAATGAAATTTGAGATTTGCCTTGAATTTTGATTTTAGGCACTTAGGGAGTGAAAGGGTTAAGAATTCAGTCTGTAGACAGGCAGTTGGGCATATTCGCGGATTTTTTTGTTTGTTTTTTTTAGTTCTTGGGTTAAACACAACATCGATAGATTCAAACTGTATAGATACACTATAGTGTTCCAGTATAGAGTACGTACGGTTTTGAGAGCGGTAGTGATTGCAAGTTGTATCTGTGTTAGTTATTTCCTTTGGAATTCCACTTAGAAACAAGGCGGTTCCATGTAAGAGGATTTCAACGCTTCGCTTTAGAATTTGCTTCTGTAGCACCTACAGTTAAAAGTAAAAATCATAACAAAAATAATAAATTTTACTCTTTATTCAGATGTCGATGAGTGTGCTTCCCAAATCACACAGTGCACAGAGAACCAAGTTTGCCATAATTTCCCTGGAGGAGCTACGTGTCTTTGCACAGGCAATCGATACGGCAGTAATTGCACCATCCGTAAGTAACGCATGTTTTCCTGAATGCTAGTATGCGCTCGATGTCTCTATTGTAGTATTGCAGAGACAAACTGCAATAGAATCGGCTTGAAAGAAGGCACGAACATTATAAGCTGACTTTAGGACGCTTGGTAGATGTTTTCCTTGTAATACATAACATAACTGCAGTCTGCGGTTTCGATGTTCCCATATTGATGCCTGTCTGCTTTCTTTGTCATGTTGCTTCAGCCCAGACATGATAATAATGATAGCTTGAGTGAAACCCAATATAAACGAAGACCGGTGTAACGAACGATATTCTCCAATCACTTAATAGTAAAATGTATGGAAAAGAAACTCCATTCAACGAACCCCTGTTATAACGAACACATTTTGCCAGTCCCTTAACCCTTTGTTATTTCGGGATTCCACTGTAGCCTGTAAATAACAGCAATACACCAGTTCGCTTGGTATTGGCTACATACGTTTATAGAGATAGAAAGGTCGCTATAAGTAAGCCTTATTATTATATTCATTACATTCAATTCCAGTGATTTCATATCAGAATAATTCTAAGAATAATATCATATCAGAATTATTTTGTAATTGATCTATGCTTTATTACCACCTGTCATCTCTTTACAACAGAGTGCCCACACACAAAGTTTGATGTGGCCTTTCTCTTGGATAGCTCTGGCAGCATTAATCAGGCTCGAAAGGAGAACTACCAGATATTGAAAGACTTCATCAAAGGAATAGTCAAGTCCTTCACAATTGGTGAAAATAAGACAACGGTTGCCTTGGCAACATTTTCTTCCTTGCACCACTTTAAAGTTCGCTTTAACTTCATGACATATTCTGCAGCACCACAAGTCATCGCTGCTATCGAAAATGTCCCTTATGTTGGTGGACAAACATATACCGCTGATGCATTGACTCGTCTGAGAACGGAACTCTTTCCGTTGGCAAGGCCTGGTGTCCCGCATATTCTTATCGTTCTCACTGACGGTCGTGCGCATGACAACGTGACTTTACCTGCACAACAGCTTCGTGACATGGGAGTCCACATAATTTCAGTGGGTGTTGGTTATGTGGAATTCAAAGAACTGGGGGAGATTGCTACAGATCCGGACAACGAGAATGTATTCACTGCAAGTTTTGATTCGGTAGTAAGTCTAACTGGATCTATATTGGAGGATGTTTGTAAAGGTGAGGAGTAATTGGGTGAGAAAGCCACTAGTAAAACTAAACTTGCAGAGAATAGAAAAAAGTACAGGATAACTAATTTTAATTTCGGCATTTCATCCTCGAGACGAATGGTAACTTATGCAGTCCAACCCACCCGTAAGACCATTCCAGTAATTTCACCAACTTGTTATTATGACAACTTTTGTCCGGACCAAACAATGAAAATTCTCCTGCAGTCATTTCCTTGTCTCTACGACCTCGTTAACCCGACTGCTCATATTTGACTGACCACGTTTTTGGCCTGTTCGTGGTCATATTAAAGGGACTCCACTGTAGGTAAACTTAGCTACAATGGAGTCCCTTTAATATGATTTTTCTCAAAAAAAAAAAAAAAGAGAGGACGTAACAGGAATTTTACAAGTGTTTCTACGTAGTACCACTGAACGCAATTTAAAGTAGTGAGAAACACACTGCAGTGTTGAATAAAGGAGAAATTGCAGTTTTGGTTTGTTTGACTTGTGATATTTACTTTGTTTGTTTAGCTGTTGACTTTTGCTCCAGTAACCCCTGTCTTAATGGTGGAACTTGTACTGGTTTGCTAAGTGACTTTGTTTGCAACTGTTCTTCCGGTTGGCAAGGCAAAGATTGCGGAACCGGTTAGTACATAATCGACAAGTCTTTACCTTAAGATTTCAGTCTGTAGACAGGCAGTTGGGCATATTCGCGGATTTTTTTATTTTTATTTTTAGTTCTTGGGCTATCTTTGCAAGGTGCTGATTGAAAACACAACATCAATAGATTCAAACCGTATAGATACACTATAGTGTTTCAGTATAGAGTACGTACGGTTTTGAGAACAATGAAAATTCTCCTGCAGTCATTTCCTTGTCTCTACGACCTCGTTAACCCGACTGCTCATATTTGACTGACCACGTTTTTGGCCTGTTCGTGGTCATATTAAAGGGACTCCACTGTAGGTAAACTTAGCTACAATGGAGTCCCTTTAATATGATTTTTCTCAAAAAAAAAAAAAGAGAGGACGTAACAGGAATTTTACGTGTTTCTACGTAGTACCACTGAACGCAGTTTAAAGTAGTGAGAAACACACTGCAGTGTTGAATAAAGTAGAAATTGCAGTTTTGGTTTGTTTGACTTGTGATATTTACTTTGTTTGTTTAGCTGTTGACTTTTGCTCCAGTAACCCCTGTCTTAATGGTGGAACTTGTACTGGTTTGCTAAGTGACTATGTTTGCAGCTGTTCTTCCGGTTGGCAAGGCAAAGATTGCGGAACCGGTTAGTACATAATCGACAAGTCTTTACCTTAAGATTTCAGTCTGTAGACAGGCAGTTGGGCATATTCGCGGATTTTTTTATTTTTATTTTTAGTTCTTGGGCTATCTTTGCAAGGTGCTGATTGAAAACACAACATCAATAGATTGAAACCGTATAGATACACTATAGTGTTTCAGTATAGAGTACGTACGGTTTTGAGAGCGGTAGTGATTGCAAGTTGTATCCGTGTTAGTTATTTCCTTTGGAATTCCACTTAGAAACAAGGCGGTTCCATGTAAAAGGATTTCAACGCTTCTCCTTAGAAGCTGCTTCTGTAGCACCTACAGTTAAAAGTAAAAATCATAACAAAAAATTTAATTTCGGCATTTCATCCTCGAGACGAATGGTAACTTATGCAGTCCAACACACCCGTAAGACCATTCCAGTAATTTCACCAACTTGTTATTATGGCAACTTTTGTCCGGACCAAACAATGAAAATTCTCCTGCAGTCATTTCCTTGTCTCTACGACTTCGTTAACCCGACTGCTCATATTTGACTGACCACGTTTTTGGCCTGTTCGTGGTCATATTAAAGGGACTCCACTGTAGGTAAACTTAGCTACAATGGAGTCCCTTTAATATGATTTTTCTCAAAAAAAAAAAAGAGAGAGGACGTAACAGGAATTTTACAAGTGTTTCTACGTAGTACCACTGAACGCAGTTTAAAGAAGTGAGAAACACACTGCAGTGTTGAATAAAGTAGAAATTGCAGTTTTGGTTTGTTTGACTTGTGATATTTACTTTGTTTGTTTAGCTGTTGACTTTTGCTCCAGTAACCCCTGTCTTAATGGTGGAACTTGTACTGGTTTGCTAAGTGACTTTGTTTGCAACTGTTCTTCCGGTTGGCAAGGCAAAGATTGCGGAACCGGTTAGTACATAATCGACAAGTCTTTACCTTAAGATTTCAGTCTGTAGACAGGCAGTTGGGCATATTCGCGGATTTTTTTATTTTTATTTTTAGTTCTTGGGCTATCTTTGCAAGGTGCTGATTGAAAACACAACATCAATAGATTCAAACCGTATAGATACACTATAGTGTTTCAGTATAGAGTACGTACGGTTTTGAGAACAATGAAAATTCTCCTGCAGTCATTTCCTTGTCTCTACGACCTCGTTAACCCGACTGCTCATATTTGACTGACCACGTTTTTGGCCTGTTCGTGGTCATATTAAAGGGACTCCACTGTAGGTAAACTTAGCTACAATGGAGTCCCTTTAATATGATTTTTCTCAAAAAAAAAAAAAGAGAGGACGTAACAGGAATTTTACAAGTGTTTCTACGTAGTACCACTGAACGCAATTTAAAGTAGTGAGAAACACACTGCAGTGTTGAATAAAGGAGAAATTGCAGTTTTGGTTTGTTTGACTTGTGATATTTACTTTGCTTGTTTAGCTGTTGATTTTTGCTCCAGTAACCCCTGTCTTAATGGTGGAACTTGTACTGGTTTGCTAAGTGACTTTGTTTGCAACTGTTCTTCCCGTTGGCAAGGCAAAGATTGCGGAACCGGTTAGTACATAATCGACAAGTCTTTACCTTAAGATTTCAGTCTGTAGACAGGCAGTTGGGCATATTCGCGGATTTTTTTATTTTTATTTTTAGTTCTTGGGCTATCTTTGCAAGGTGCTGATTGAAAACACAACATCAATAGATTGAAACCGTATAGATACACTATAGTGTTTCAGTATAGAGTACGTACGGTTTTGAGAGCGGTAGTGATTGCAAGTTGTATCCGTGTTAGTTATTTCCTTTGGAATTCCACTTAGAAACAAGGCGGTTCCATGTAAAAGGATTTCAACGCTTCTCCTTAGAAGCTGCTTCTGTAGCACCTACAGTTAAAAGTAAAAATCATAACAAAAAATTTAATTTCGGCATTTCATCCTCGAGACGAATGGTAACTTATGCAGTCCAACACACCCGTAAGACCATTCCAGAAATTTCACCAACTTGTTATTATGGCAACTTTTGTCCGGACCAAACAATGAAAATTCTCCTGCAGTCATTTCCTTGTCTCTACGACTTCGTTAACCCGACTGCTCATATTTGACTGACCACGTTTTTGGCCTGTTCGTGGTCATATTAAAGGGACTCCACTGTAGGTAAACTTAGCTACAATGGAGTCCCTTTAATATGATTTTTCTCAAAAAAAAAAAAAAGAGAGGACGTAACAGGAATTTTACAAGTGTTTCTACGTAGTACCACTGAACGCAGTTTAAAGTAGTGAGAAACACACTGCAGTGTTGAATAAAGGAGAAATTGCAGTTTTGGTTTGTTTGACTTGTGATATTTACTTTGTTTGTTTAGCTGTTGACTTTTGCTCCAGTAACCCCTGTCTTAATGGTGGAACTTGTACTGGTTTGCTAAGTGACTTTGTTTGCAACTGTTCTTCCGGTTGGCAAGGCAAAGATTGCGGAACCGGTTAGTACATAATCGACAAGTCTTTACCTTAAGATTTCAGTCTGTAGACAGGCAGTTGGGCATATTCGCGGATTTTTTTATTTTTATTTTTAGTTCTTGGGCTATCTTTGCAAGGTGCTGATTGAAAACACAACATCAATAGATTGAAACCGTATAGATACACTATAGTGTTTCAGTATAGAGTACGTACGGTTTTGAGAGCGGTAGTGATTGCAAGTTGTATCCGTGTTAGTTATTTCCTTTGGAATTCCACTTAGAAACAAGGCGGTTCCATGTAAAAGGATTTCAACGCTTCTCCTTAGAAGCTGCTTCTGTAGCACCTACAGTTAAAAGTAAAAATCATAACAAAAAATTTAATTTCGGCATTTCATCCTCGAGACGAATGGTAACTTATGCAGTCCAACACACCCGTAAGACCATTCCAGTAATTTCACCAACTTGTTATTATGGCAACTTTTGTCCGGACCAAACAATGAAAATTCTCCTGCAGTCATTTCCTTGTCTCTACGACTTCGTTAACCCGACTGCTCATATTTGACTGACCACGTTTTTGGCCTGTTCGTGGTCATATTAAAGGGACTCCACTGTAGGTAAACTTAGCTACAATGGAGTCCCTTTAATATGATTTTTCTCAAAAAAAAAAAAAAGAGAGGACGTAACAGGAATTTTACAAGTGTTTCTACGTAGTACCACTGAACGCAGTTTAAAGAAGTGAGAAACACACTGCAGTGTTGAATAAAGTAGAAATTGCAGTTTTGGTTTGTTTGACTTGTGATATTTACTTTGTTTGTTTAGCTGTTGACTTTTGCTCCAGTAACCCCTGTCTTAATGGTGGAACTTGTACTGGTTTGCTAAGTGACTTTGTTTGCAACTGTTCTTCCGGTTGGCAAGGCAAAGATTGCGGAACCGGTTAGTACATAATCGACAAGTCTTTACCTTAAGATTTCAGTCTGTAGACAGGCAGTTGGGCATATTCGCGGATTTTTTTATTTTTATTTTTAGTTCTTGAGCTATCTTTGCAAGGTGCTGATTGAAAACACAACATCAATAGATTCAAACCGTATAGATACACTATAGTGTTTCAGTATAGAGTACGTACGGTTTTGAGAGCGGTAGTGATTGCAAGTTGTATCCGTGTTAGTTATTTCCTTTGGAATTCCACTTAGAAACAAGGCGGTTCCATGTAAAAGGATTTCAACGCTTCTCCTTAGAAGCTGCTTCTGTAGCACCTACAGTTAAAAGTAAAAATCATAACAAAAAATTTAATTTCGGCATTTCATCCTCGAGACGAATGGTAACTTATGCAGTCCAACACACCCGTAAGACCATTCCAGTAATTTCACCAACTTGTTATTATGGCAACTTTTGTCCGGACCAAACAATGAAAATTCTCCTGCAGTCATTTCCTTGTCTCTACGACTTCGTTAACCCGACTGCTCATATTTGACTGACCACGTTTTTGGCCTGTTCGTGGTCATATTAAAGGGACTCCACTGTAGGTAAACTTAGCTACAATGGAGTCCCTTTAATATGATTTTTCTCAAAAAAAAAAAAAGAGAGGACGTAACAGGAATTTTACAAGTGTTTCTACGTAGTACCACTGAACGCAGTTTAAAGTAGTGAGAAACACACTGCAGTGTTGAATAAAGTAGAAATTGCAGTTTTGGTTTGTTTGACTTGTGATATTTACTTTGTTTGTTTAGCTGTTGACTTTTGCTCCAGTAACCCCTGTCTTAATGGTGGAACTTGTACTGGTTTGCTAAGTGACTTTGTTTGCAACTGTTCTTCCGGTTGGCAAGGCAAAGATTGCGGAACCGGTTAGTACATAATCGACAAGTTTTTACCTTAAGATTTCAGTCTGTAGACAGGCAGTTGGGCATATTCGCGGATTTTTTTATCTTTATTTTTAGTTCTTGGGCTATCTTTGCAAGGTGCTGATTGAAAACACAACATCAATAGATTGAAACCGTATAGATACACTATAGTGTTTCAGTATAGAGTACGTACGGTTTTGAGAGCGGTAGTGATTGCAAGTTGTATCCGTGTTAGTTATTTCCTTTGGAATTCCACTTAGAAACAAGGCGGTTCCATGTAAAAGGATTTCAACGCTTCTCCTTAGAAGCTGCTTCTGTAGCACCTACAGTTAAAAGTAAAAATCATAACAAAAAATTTAATTTCGGCATTTCATCCTCGAGACGAATGGTAACTTATGCAGTCCAACACACCCGTAAGACCATTCCAGTAATTTCACCAACTTGTTATTATGGCAACTTTTGTCCGGACCAAACAATGAAAATTCTCCTGCAGTCATTTCCTTGTCTCTACGACCTCGTTAACCCGACTGCTCATATTTGACTGACCACGTTTTTGGCCTGTTCGTGGTCATATTAAAGGGACTCCACTGTAGGTAAACTTAGCTACAATGGAGTCCCCTTAATATGATTTTTCTCAAAAAAAAAAAAGAGAGGACCTAACAGGAATTTTACAAGTGTTTCTACGTAGTACCACTGAACGCAGTTTAAAGTAGTGAGAAACACACTGCAGTGTTGAATAAAGGAGAAATTGCAGTTTTGGTTTGTTTGACTTGTGATACTTACTTTGTTTGTTTAGCTGTTGACTTTTGCTCCAGTAACCCCTGTCTTAATGGTGGAACTTGTACTGGTTTGCTAAGTGACTTTGTTTGCAACTGTTCTTCCGGTTGGCAAGGCAAAGATTGCGGAACCGGTTAGTACATAATCGACAAGTCTTTACCTTAAGATTTCAGTCTGTAGACAGGCAGTTGGGCATATTCGCGGATTTTTTTATTTTTATTTTTAGTTCTTGGGCTATCTTTGCAAGGTGCTGATTGAAAACACAACATCAATAGATTGAAACCGTATAGATACACTATAGTGTTTCAGTATAGAGTACGTACGGTTTTGAGAGCGGTAGTGATTGCAAGTTGTATCCGTGTTAGTTATTTCCTTTGGAATTCCACTTAGAAACAAGGCGGTTCCATGTAAAAGGATTTCAACGCTTCTCCTTAGAAGCTGCTTCTGTAGCACCTACAGTTAAAAGTAAAAATCATAACAAAAAATTTAATTTCGGCATTTCATCCTCGAGACGAATGGTAACTTATGCAGTCCAACACACCCGTAAGACCATTCCAGTAATTTCACCAACTTGTTATTATGGCAACTTTTGTCCGGACCAAACAATGAAAATTCTCCTGCAGTCATTTCCTTGTCTCTACGACTTCGTTAACCCGACTGCTCATATTTGACTGACCACGTTTTTGGCCTGTTCGTGGTCATATTAAAGGGACTCCACTGTAGGTAAACTTAGCTACAATGGAGTCCCTTTAATATGATTTTTCTCAAAAAAAAAAAAAAGAGAGGACGTAACAGGAATTTTACAAGTGTTTCTACGTAGTACCACTGAACGCAGTTTAAAGAAGTGAGAAACACACTGCAGTGTTGAATAAAGTAGAAATTGCAGTTTTGGTTTGTTTGACTTGTGATATTTACTTTGTTTGTTTAGCTGTTGACTTTTGCTCCAGTAACCCCTGTCTTAATGGTGGAACTTGTACTGGTTTGCTAAGTGACTTTGTTTGCAACTGTTCTTCCGGTTGGCAAGGCAAAGATTGCGGAACCGGTTAGTACATAATCGACAAGTCTTTACCTTAAGATTTCAGTCTGTAGACAGGCAGTTGGGCATATTCGCGGATTTTTTTATTTTTATTTTTAGTTCTTGAGCTATCTTTGCAAGGTGCTGATTGAAAACACAACATCAATAGATTGAAACCGTATAGATACACTATAGTGTTTCAGTATAGAGTACGTACGGTTTTGAGAGCGGTAGTGATTGCAAGTTGTATCCGTGTTAGTTATTTCCTTTGGAATTCCACTTAGAAACAAGGCGGTTCCATGTAAAAGGATTTCAACGCTTCTCCTTAGAAGCTGCTTCTGTAGCACCTACAGTTAAAAGTAAAAATCATAACAAAAAATTTAATTTCGGCATTTCATCCTCGAGACGAATGGTAACTTATGCAGTCCAACACACCCGTAAGACCATTCCAGTAATTTCACCAACTTGTTATTATGGCAACTTTTGTCCGGACCAAACAATGAAAATTCTCCTGCAGTCATTTCCTTGTCTCTACGACTTCGTTAACCCGACTGCTCATATTTGACTGACCACGTTTTTGGCCTGTTCGTGGTCATATTAAAGGGACTCCACTGTAGGTAAACTTAGCTACAATGGAGTCCCTTTAATATGATTTTTCTCAAAAAAAAAAAAAGAGAGGACGTAACAGGAATTTTACAAGTGTTTCTACGTAGTACCACTGAACGCAGTTTAAAGTAGTGAGAAACACACTGCAGTGTTGAATAAAGTAGAAATTGCAGTTTTGGTTTGTTTGACTTGTGATATTTACTTTGTTTGTTTAGCTGTTGACTTTTGCTCCAGTAACCCCTGTCTTAATGGTGGAACTTGTACTGGTTTGCTAAGTGACTTTGTTTGCAACTGTTCTTCCGGTTGGCAAGGCAAAGATTGCGGAACCGGTTAGTACATAATCGACAAGTTTTTACCTTAAGATTTCAGTCTGTAGACAGGCAGTTGGGCATATTCGCGGATTTTTTTATCTTTATTTTTAGTTCTTGGGCTATCTTTGCAAGGTGCTGATTGAAAACACAACATCAATAGATTGAAACCGTATAGATACACTATAGTGTTTCAGTATAGAGTACGTACGGTTTTGAGAGCGGTAGTGATTGCAAGTTGTATCCGTGTTAGTTATTTCCTTTGGAATTCCACTTAGAAACAAGGCGGTTCCATGTAAAAGGATTTCAACGCTTCTCCTTAGAAGCTGCTTCTGTAGCACCTACAGTTAAAAGTAAAAATCATAACAAAAAATTTAATTTCGGCATTTCATCCTCGAGACGAATGGTAACTTATGCAGTCCAACACACCCGTAAGACCATTCCAGTAATTTCACCAACTTGTTATTATGGCAACTTTTGTCCGGACCAAACAATGAAAATTCTCCTGCAGTCATTTCCTTGTCTCTACGACCTCGTTAACCCGACTGCTCATATTTGACTGACCACG
The DNA here is from genome assembly GCA_964017195.1 of Siderastrea radians. Classification (NCBI taxonomy): domain Eukaryota; kingdom Metazoa; phylum Cnidaria; class Anthozoa; order Scleractinia; family Rhizangiidae; genus Siderastrea; species Siderastrea radians. The sequence continues at coordinate 16,004,555 of OZ024899.1, forward strand.
TTTTTGGCCTGTTCGTGGTCATATTAAAGGGACTCCACTGTAGGTAAACTTAGCTACAATGGAGTCCCCTTAATATGATTTTTCTCAAAAAAAAAAAAGAGAGGACCTAACAGGAATTTTACAAGTGTTTCTACGTAGTACCACTGAACGCAGTTTAAAGTAGTGAGAAACACACTGCAGTGTTGAATAAAGGAGAAATTGCAGTTTTGGTTTGTTTGACTTGTGATACTTACTTTGTTTGTTTAGCTGTTGACTTTTGCTCCAGTAACCCCTGTCTTAATGGTGGAACTTGTACTGGTTTGCTAAGTGACTTTGTTTGCAACTGTTCTTCCGGTTGGCAAGGCAAAGATTGCGGAACCGGTTAGTACATAATCGACAAGTCTTTACCTTAAGATTTCAGTCTGTAGACAGGCAGTTGGGCATATTCGCGGATTTTTTTATTTTTATTTTTAGTTCTTGGGCTATCTTTGCAAGGTGCTGATTGAAAACACAACATCAATAGATTCAAACCGTATAGATACACTATAGTGTTTCAGTATAGAGTACGTACGGTTTTGAGAACAATGAAAATTCTCCTGCAGTCATTTCCTTGTCTCTACGACCTCGTTAACCCGACTGCTCATATTTGACTGACCACGTTTTTGGCCTGTTCGTGGTCATATTAAAGGGACTCCACTGTAGGTAAACTTAGCTACAATGGAGTCCCTTTAATATGATTTTTCTCAAAAAAAAAAAGAGAGAGGACGTAACAGGAATTTTACAAGTGTTTCTACGTAGTACCACTGAACGCAATTTAAAGTAGTGAGAAACACACTGCAGTGTTGAATAAAGGAGAAATTGCAGTTTTGGTTTGTTTGACTTGTGATATTTACTTTGTTTGTTTATATTAGCTGTTGACTTTTGCTCCAGTAACCCCTGTCTTAATGGTGGAACTTGTACTGGTTTGCTAAGTGACTTTGTTTGCAACTGTTCTTCCGGTTGGCAAGGCAAAGAATGCGGAACCGGTTAGTACATAATCGACAAGTCTTTACCTTAAGATATCAGTCTGTAGTCAGGCAGTTGGGCATATTCGCGGATTTTTTTATCTTTATTTTTAGTTCTTGGGCTATCTTTGCAAGGTGCTGATTGAAAACACAACATCAATAGATTCAAACCGTATAGATACACTATACTGTTTCGGTATAGAGTGCGTACGGTTTTGAGAACAATGAAAATTCTCCTGCAGTCATTTCCTTGTCTCTACGACCTCGTTAACCCGACTGCTCATATTTGACTGACCACGTTTTTGGCCTGTTCGTGGTCATATTAAAGGGACTCCACTGTAGGTAAACTTAGCTACAATGGAGTCCCCTTAATATGATTTTTCTCAAAAAAAAAAAAGAGAGGACCTAACAGGAATTTTACAAGTGTTTCTACGTAGTACCACTGAACGCAGTTTAAAGTAGTGAGAAACACACTGCAGTGTTGAATAAAGGAGAAATTGCAGTTTTGGTTTGTTTGACTTGTGATACTTACTTTGTTTGTTTAGCTGTTGACTTTTGCTCCAGTAACCCCTGTCGTAATGGTGGAACTTGTACTGGTTTGCTAAGTGACTTTGTTTGCAACTGTTCTTCCGGTTGGCAAGGCAAAGATTGCGGAACCGGTTAGTACATAATCGACAAGTCTTTACCTTAAGATTTCAGTCTGTAGACAGGCAGTTGGGCATATTCGCGGATTTTTTTATTTTTATTTTTAGTTCTTGGGCTATCTTTGCAAGGTGCTGATTGAAAACACAACATCAATAGATTCAAACCGTATAGATACACTATAGTGTTTCAGTATAGAGTACGTACGGTTTTGAGAACAATGAAAATTCTCCTGCAGTCATTTCCTTGTCTCTACGACCTCGTTAACCACTGGAAAAGTTGAAAATTTACATGCACATGTAAATCGTAATTTACAACATGCAAATCCTAATTTACATGTTTTGTAAATTTACATTTACATGTTGGCATTTTGTAAATTGAATTTGCATGCTTTTTTACATGTTAAGGAGAAGCTGTAAATTTGTTGTAAAAATGGATTTACGTGGTCCCCTTTAACCCTTATAACTTAAAGAACCATGTAAATAACATGTAAATTTTGGGGAACAAATTTACAGTATCTTCTTTGTAAATATCCTGTAAATTTTTTAAACAAAACATGTAAAGAACATGTAAATGAGAAATATGGGGCTGTTCTATACTCTGTAAATAACATGTAAATTTGGTGGCCCAAATCCTGTAAAAATCATGTAAATGGAAAAAGGGAGACTGGCCAGACAATGCAAATAGCGTGTAAATTGGAAAAGGGATACATTCAAGAATATGTATCTAACATTTGAAGTAAAAAAAAAGGTAAATCAAATTTAGCGTCGTAGTGTGAGGACCACACATCATGTGTAAACACTTGACGTCCAGGTTGAATTGGAATTTGGAAGTGTTGGTTTTTGTGGAGGGAAAAAATTTGGAGAACTCTAAAAAAACCCCTCGGAGCAAGGACAGAACCAACAACAAACTCAACCTACGTGCCAACCACTGGAACCGAACCCGGGTCACAGAGGTGGGAGGCAAGTGCTCCCACTGCTACACCAACCTTGCTCCCCACAAATGTAAAAAAGGGAGATTGTAGAAAGAAAGTAAAACAGAGAGATTGCCTAAACCTTGTAAACGACATGAAAACAAAAAAGGGAGACTGCAAAAACCTTCTACATAAAAGCCAGATAGGAGAGGGCGGCCTCAAAGGTAATGATTTTTGTGTCGTTTTGGTCTGAATTAGGGTAAAGTTTTCGAGTTATGGTCTGGAATTGGGTATGGTCTTTAGACGAAGCTACTTTTTACTATTTTCATCCCTTGAGAATGGTCTTTTGATTAATATAGAGGATTTGAAGCCCTTCTCAAACGTCTTACGTAAATTGAAGCAGTTCCTAGGTAGTTGCGATCCTTTTTGGGACAGTTTTGATAAGGGGCGTTAAATTTTGGGTCAGGCCTGAAACAGGGTAAAAAAAATCACATATTTTGCTCCGAAATAGTGTAATTGTTTCAAGACATTTGCCGCACATCGCCCACCGAGATTTTAGGGGTTCCTTCCCACCCCCCCTCCCCTCACCCAAAGCTAAGTTTTTAACACCCACTTCAAGATGGGGGACATCTGCGTTTTTCATTATCTTGAACAACCTATTCACATGTTTAAAATTAAGCACTGTTTTACTGTTTGGCTTCAGCAACAAGTCGCAGTTTGTGTGTAGACGAATATTTGGTTAATTATTAAAAACTAACATTTCGGTAGTGCCAGTTGGGAGAAGCAACAGAGAATTGATTTAAATCCAACTAATCTGTGAATTTTGAAGACATATTGTTTTTCTTTAAAAACGTTTTTCGGCCGCCAGTTTGAAGTGGGCGTAACAAAAACATTGCCCGGTACCGGTACTGCTTAGAAGAGGATTGTGGATAAGCAAAAACAAAAGAAATTGAGCCTGATACAAAAACGCTGCAAAACTAGCCCTTCTCGCGAACAGGAGTCTACATTATTCGTTTTTTTTTGTTTTAACACACAGACGAGAATCTCTTTAAGTACGGTTTTTTCCTTTTGAATTTCCACTAAAACCTGTTTGTCAGAGGTATTTCATGCGAACGTAGGTGCTACACCCTTTGAATTTCGTTCTACTGGCCTCTGCTGGTACATTGCGATGCGAACTAACCTCACCAAGTTAAATAATCGACCGTTTCCTCAGCGAATTTAGTTAGCATTTTCATGGAAAATCTCTAAATTACGTGAAAACAACACAGAACTGCAAAAACGCTGTTTTTTCAGGGCATGTTATTTTTAGCGTTCGTGTACACTAAGTAGTAAACGTCCGCTGACCACAATTCGTGCTCATTCGGGAAGGCAGCACAATCTTTTTAACGGTCGAGCGAGCTAGTATAGGACAAACCAACGTGCAAACGGCTTTCAATCTGATGGAAATTCAATGCAAATAATATGGAAGAACCACTTTTCCTTTGTCTATGGCTCGTACATCATTTCAGGTATGTTTTTTTTTTACTCTTGGTTGGTAAATGTTTGTATTCAGTCATATTTCTCACGCGGTCCGCTCAATCCACGTGGACTTAGTATTATTTAAATAGAGGGTCATTGAATTGAATTAATTGTCTTGATTCGATGCTTTTGTCTTGCATTTAACTTAAATAATGTTCTTTAATAGTTGTGTATCACATAAGTTATTGTAAGAACCTTTTCAGATTTAAACTTTCAATTCATGGACAGAACTTTGCTCCCATGTCCTCTGAATTCCATAATCATTAATCCCCATTCCTGCAGAATTGCCGTTTTCTCTCCAAGTTCCCTTTGGCTTTGGGTAACATTAGCTACTTAGGTAACTTTGCTTTTCAATTAAGGGCTGTCAATTAGCTATTAGTCACATGTTCATATGCATATAAAGAAACCCAATTGCTTTTTGAGTAATTAATTATTAATAGCAACAAAAGATAAGTTCATCCATAACACTGATCTATACTCCGCCGTAACACATGTTAGGCATTATGGCTCTTAATACAGTAAAACTATGAAAACCCTGAACACTTGAATTATTTTTGGACTGTTATTATGTCGGGAAAGAAAACCAATCAGATACAAGAAATTTGTGGTTTGCATTGATTTCACACCTGATTGGTCGGTCATGGCACAGTGAACATTTCAAGATAATTCTTACTGTTCATGGTTTTATTAGTCACATGTTAATCATAGCCCTGAGGAATAACACGGTATGCTTCGGTGTGTTTATGCCAGGATCTCCGCAAACTGAGCCAGCATGGCTAAGCAGGCCAGTTTGGCTCATTGGCCTCTTAAGGTCCAGTAATACGGGCAACATTTTTGTGCAACCTTCCTCGCAACAATGTTGTGTTGCAAGTTGAGATTGTTTGTTGCACGTATTACCACCTCTGCACATAACATTTTCATGTTGCAAAAAGTAGAAACAACAAATTTGTTGTGCAAAAAGGTGTTAATATGTGTAAGAAACAATCTCAACTTGCAACGCAACATTGTTGCACAAGAAGTTTTACAAAAATGTTGCTTGTATTACTGGGCCTTAAGAGGCCAATGAGCCAAACTGGCCTGGTTAGCCATGCTGGCTCAGTTTACAGAGATCCTGGCATAAACACACCTCACACACTTTGCAGTTACATAAAAAAATCTTAGTCCAATTAGCTGCGATCCTGGTAAGGCAATGCTGGGATCCCAGGTAGCCAGGTAGAAAATTTTTAGTGTAAGGGTGTATGCTCAGCAAACTGGGAATACATGTACACTTCCTTGTGATTCACTTTTGCTTCAGAACATAACAGCTCACCAGTAAGTCGATAATTTTCTTCTCTTTCTATAGAACACATAAAAGTTCATTACACCTTAAGGCTGAACCCAGATAAATTTGTATAAGAAGAGTACGGATTGGGTGCATCCTCACCCTTGGGGGGGGGGGGTACTCAATAAAGTTTCATACGGAGAGGCTCTGTCTGGAGGTTCAAACCCTTCCCTTTTAATATACTAATTTTTACCAAAATGGTACCGAGAGCAAAATTTGCACCCTTTTGCTATACCTCAAGGATAAACCAAAACCATAGAATTTTCTTTAATTGCCTAATTTTCCCCGGGCTTTCAGTTGTTCTGGTTCAGCTACTCAAAGGTTGCAAGCTTTTGTGTGTTTCGTGTTGTCATTTCTACAGAAATTTGGCATGCTTTCCCAAACTTTTCTTTAAGCCACCATCTTGTCCACTTTTCAGTTGATTTTGTAACCTTTTCTTATACTAAAATGACAATTTTTTCCTACCCTTTAGTAAACTGTGAGCTTAAAAAAAGTCACCACCTTTGGCCAGAGCCTCCCCGTAAAACCATAAATAGGCAGTACCCGGCTTCCCCCCAGGATCCTCACTTGAAAATGTGTGGTAACCTAATATAATATTCTAGATTGACTGACTGGTATGATTTTTTTTTTGGTATTTGTAGGTGTGATTCCATTTGAGACAAAAAGTATTAATACCTAGGGGCAAAAGGAACAATTTCAGGGTGAGTAAAGATAACAAAAAGATGGAAAATAAGGATGACAGTTTGACTCCCAAATGCGGATGAATCAGACACCATTGCTTGCATAATCTTGTGGTTTGGGAGGGAGAATTCCCCTTTTGTGGGCATGTCACAAATTATTTAATAGTATTTTACATGTAATGTAGTGCACTGATAGAGAAAAAGAGATGATGAAGATGACAAATTATATGTGCGTGTCCCCCATACATGCCCCATACCATAGGCTTTCCAGCTTAAGTTACTTTAATTTGGACCAACCACAGCCAGCAGGTACATATTACATTACATGTAATTGCAAAGTGAAGTTAAAAAGTTTGTTGGGCTACACTAGAACTGTACTTGAATCTCAGCTGCTTAGATATGAGCACTTTCTTAGCTGTTGAAATCATTCTTGTGTTTCTTAAATCTCCTTATGTTAATATTAATGATCCAAAACAATTGCATTTGTGTATTTATTACAAATGTAATATACTGGTTATGGCAGTAGGCCAAAAAGAAAAGCGTAACAAATAAACAACATCTCACTTCTAGCTGTCTTTATTCAGTCGAGGTTTGACAGTTATTCTTGTTATTCTTGACAAAACAGGAACAACTGAATAGTGAATTTGCAGTACAATAGTGGCACCAGTTAACATCTTTCTGGTTAAGGCTTCCAATTCTTCTCAAGGACGGTGTCTTGTTTTGTTACTGCGCATACCTTCTGCGCATCTCAGGATATTCAGGGTAATAAATCCATGACTACCATCTCGAATATAACAAATCTAATCGCTGTCCATATAGGTAGGTGAAGTCAGTGAAGTGAGCATAGTTGGTGTAGTTGGTGTAGTCAGTGTAGTCACTGTAGTTCGTGTAGTCGGTGTAGTCAGTATAGTTGGTGCTAAAGGTGTAGTCATTGTAGTCTATGTAGTTAATTTAGTCAGTGTAGTTGGGGTGGTCAGTGTTGTCGTGACTACACTGACTACACCCACTACACTGACTACACCCACTACACCAGCTGACTACACCGACTACTCTGACTACGCTGACTAGTACACCGACTACACTGACTACACCGGCTACGCTGACTACACCGACTACACTGACTACGCTGACTACACCAACTACACTGACTACACTGACTATGCTGACTACACCGACTACACTGACTACGCTGACTACACCGACTACACTGACTACGCTGACTACACCGACTACGCTGACTACACCGGCTACACTGACTACACCGACTACACTGACTACGCTGACTAGTACACCGACTACACTGACTACACCGACTACACTGACTACACCGAATACACGGACTACGCTGACTACACCGACTACACTGGCCACACCGACTACACTGACTACATCAACTACACTGACTACACCCACTACACCAGCTGACTACACCGACTACTCTGACCACGCTGACTAGTACACCAACTACACCGACTACACTGGCTACGCTGACTACACCGACGACACTGACTACGCTGACTACACTGACTACGCTGACTACACCGACTACGCTGACTACACCGACTACACTGACTACACCGACTACACTGACTACACCGACTACACTGACTACGCTGACTAGTACACCGACTACACTGACTACACCGACTACACGGACTATGCTGACTACACTGACTACACTGACTACATCAACTACACTGACTACACCCACTACACCAACTGACTACACCGACTACTCTGACCACGCTGACTAGTACACCAGCTACACCGACTACACTGGCTACGCTGACTACACCGATGACACTGACTACGCTGACTACACCGACTACACTGACTACACCGACTACGCTGACTACACCGACTACGCTGACTACACCGACTACACCGACTACACTGACTACGCTGACTACACTGACTACACCGACTACACCGACTACACCGACTACGCTGACTACACCGACTACACCGACTACACCGGCCACACCGACTACACCGGCCACACCGACTACACTGACTACATCGACTACACTGACTACACATGACTACACACGACTACACTGACTACACCAACTACACTGACTACACGTGACTACACTTACTACAGTGACTACAACTTCAACAAACTACACTACATACAGCAAATACATTCGCTCTTTCAATTGCATGAGATAGAGATAGACTATGAAATGTATATTCGTGACAGTAGTCATGGATGCATTACCATTCAGGTTTTTTAAGGAATTTGCCCCCTTATACCAAATTTTTTGTGTGGTTTAAGACTATGTGGAAACAGCAGATCTTAGCAAGGGCTTCCAATAACCCTTGCTAAGATGCACCTTTTCCCTATAGTCATAACCTTTGCAAAAAATACATCTGTATTAATTAGGAGGCACCATCCTTAAGAAAAATTAACCTATCAACATGTTTGTCACATATGGTGGGTCAGATTTGTTGTATTACCACTATATTTTAGTACCAGTCTACTGGGACACGAGTTACATGTACATGCAACTCTGAACCATTATTTTCTTTTATAAACCCGAAGTGCTCTCATGTGCTTGCCTTTCCTTTTTTGTTTTGTACGATTTCAAAAGACTGGCCATATGAGCCTTCGAGACTGCCATGTTTGTTGACAAAGTGACGGTCAATTCTCCAAGAAAGGGGTGGGGAAGAGATAATATTCGAACCACCATTTTGCACACAGACAAGACCCTGGTGACAAATGAAGTCTTTTTTAATGAAAACAAAGTAATATTGTTACTTGGTTTCAAAACAATGGACATAACGTACAGCAGAGAACAATAGAGGCATTTTTCAATGAAGGGAAAAGAACTACAGGACATCATTTGAAAACTGTCTTAACTATCGATAATTAACTAAACTATCGCGATTGTCATCGATAGTTGAATTTTGCGATCAATGCGTCGCTATCGGAACACTCCAATCGCAATGCATTGATAGTTCGATCTATTGTTACACTCCTATGCATGTTAGGAGTCTATGCTACTTTTCATCCTGTACAATGTCTTACAAGGTAGTGATAAAAATATTGTCATTTGCCAACAATACACATATAGCCCAGAACCTCATGTGGGGTCACTTTTTAACGCTTCCATTATTTTCAATTCAGTTAAGTGTTATTATACATATTATCTTCTCAGGCTGTGGTTGGTACATGTAGATGTACCTGATGAATAGCACATGCATGGGGATACACCCTTATATCTTCAAAATATTAGTCAAAGTAAAGATGTTGCATTCTTAGCTAGGGTAGGGAATGAAAGAGCTATATGAAACTTGAACCGAAATGTCTAAAGGTGTTCTTAAGTTAAACTCAGATCATTACACCATAGTTGCCTTTTACTACTTGCTTACTGTTTGCATTTTTTTGTTATTTCCACAGGTCTCAAGATACAAAGCGAATCCCAAAACAAAAACAAAATAAAATACATGCAGTGGCGTAAGCAATATAAATAGCCAAGGGCATCACAAGGATTACTACAGAGTATTTTTAATGTCGTCACTTTTTGATACCCATAAGCGGTATCAATCACACAGATGGAGATTCATTAGCTTAGGTGATGCTGCTGGTGCTTGTTGGTGTAACCAATGTGCCTGCGTTATTTTTGCATTACTTTTCTTAAATGTCTATTTTAAAAGCCCTTTTTGAAGGCATGTATCCATGCCTGTTATGAATTCATACAGTGTAGTGGTTGCAGACCAGTGTGTTGATGCAAACCTACTGAGAAGGTCTGCTTTTTAGGTTTTCTATGGTGGAATAGTTCAACACGTTGTTTCTTCAACAATAAAAGATTAAAAAAAAGGCTTTTTGTCTGTCATCTCACTACATGGTCTACAATGTAGTCGTCCTTTTTCAATTTACATGATATTTGCAGGCTCCTTTATTCGATTTACATGCTTTTTACAGGCTCCTTTATTCGATTTACGTTGTATTGACAGGCTCCTTTATTCGATTTACATGAAAATTTACAGGCTCCTTTATTCGACTTACATGATATTTACAGGCTCCTTTATTCGATTTACATGGTTTTTACAGGCTCTTTTATTCTATTTACATGAAAATTTACAGGCTCCTTAATTTGATTTACATGATATTTACAGGCTCCTTTATTCGATTTACAGGCTCCTTTATTCGATTTACATGGTATTTACAGGCTCCTTTATTTGATTTACATGAAAATTTACAGGCTCCTTCATTCGATTTACATGGTATTTACAGGCTCCTTTATTTGATTTACATGGAAATTTACAGGCTCCTTTATTCGATTTACATGGTATTTACAGGCTCCTTTATTCGATTTACATGAAAATTTACAGGCTCCTTTATTCGACTTACATGATATTTACAGGCTCCTTTATTCGATTTACATGGTTTTTACAGGCTCTTTTATTCTATTTACATGAAAATTTACAGGCTCCTTAATTTGATTTACATGATATTTACAGGCTCCTTTATTCGATTTACAGGCTCCTTTATTCGATTTACATGGTATTTACAGGCTCCTTTATTTGATTTACATGAAAATTTACAGGCTCCTTCATTCGATTTACATGGTATTTACAGGCTCCTTTATTTGATTTACATGAAAATTTACAGGCTCCTTTATTCGATTTACATGGTATTTACAGGCTCCTTTATTCGATTTACATGAAAATTTACAGGCTCCTTAATTTGATTTACATGATATTTACAGGCTCCTTTATTCGATTTACATGTTATTTACAGGCTCCTTTATTTGATTTACATGAAAATTTACAGGCTCCTTTATTCGATTTACATGGTTTTTACAGGCTCCTTTATTCGATTTACATGAAAATTTACAGGCTCCTTAATTTGATTTACATGATATTTACAGGCTCCTTTATTCGATTTACAGGCTCCTTTATTCGATTTACATGTTATTTACAGGCTCCTTTATTTGATTTACATGAAAATTTACAGGCTCCTTTATTTGATTTACATGATATTTACAGGCTCCTTTATTCGATTTACATGTTATTTACAGGCTCCTTTATTTGATTTACATGATATTTACAGGCTCCTTCATTCGATTTACATGGTATTTACAGGCTTCTTTATTTGATTTACATGAAAATTTACAGGCTCCTTTATTCGATTTACAGGCTCCTTTATTCGATTTACATGGTATTTACAGGCTCCTTTATTCGATTTACATGAAAATTTACAGGCTCCTTAATTTGATTTACATGATATTTACAGGCTCCTTTATTCGATTTACATGGTATTTACAGGCTCCTTTATTTGATTTACATGAAAATTTACAGGCTCCTTTATTCGATTTACATGGTATTTACAGGCTCCTTTATTTGATTTAGATGAAAATTTACAGGCTCCTTTATTCCATTTACATGATATTTACAGGCTCCTTTATTAGATTTACATGAAAATTTACAGGCCCCTTTATTCGATTTACATGGTATTTACAGGCTCCTTTATTCGATTTACATGATATTTACAGGCTCCTTTATTCGAATTACATGATATTTACAGGCTCCTTTATTCGATTTACATGATATTTACAGGCTCCTTTATTCGATTTACATGAAAATTTACAGGCCCCTTTATTCGATTTACAGGATATTTATAGGCTCCTTTATTCGATTTGCATGAAATTTACAGGCTCCTTAAAACCATTTACATGTTATTTACAGGTAACCTTTAGTCGATTTACATGCTATTTACATGGTTTATGTCCCTTGGTTTGAGAAATTTACAGGATCGTCTTCATAATTTACATGTTTCCCTTAAAATATTTACATGCTTTTTACAGGAATATCTCAAAACATGTAAATGGGTAAAAAGTATGGAAATTACCATTTACAGTATCTTTTTGACGATTTACATGTTATTTACATGTTTTTTACATACTATGTAAATTTTCAACTTTTCCAGTGAACCCGACTGCTCATATTTGACTGACCACGTTTTTGGCCTGTTCGTGGTCATATTAAAGGGACTCCACTGTAGGTAAACTTAGCTACAATGGAGTCCCTTTAATATGATTTTTCTCAAAAAAAAAAAAAAAGAGAGGACGTAACAGGAATTTTACAAGTGTTTCAACGTAGTACCACTGAACGCAATTTAAAGTAGTGAGAAACACACTGCAGTGTTGAATAAAGGAGAAATTGCAGTTTTGGTTTGTTTGACTTGTGATATTTACTTTGTTTGTTTATATTAGCTGTTGACTTTTGCTCCAGTAACCCCTGTCTTAATGGTGGAACTTGTACTGGTTTGCTAAGTGACTTTGTTTGCAACTGTTCTTCCGGTTGGCAAGGCAAAGATTGCGGAACCGGTTAGTACATAATCGACAGGTTTTTACCTTAAGATTTCAGTCTGTAGACAGGCAGTTGGGCATATTCGCGGATTTTTTTATCTTTATTTTTAGTTCTTGGGCTATCTTTGCAAGGTGCTGATTGAAAACACAACATCAATAGATTCAAACCGTATAGATACACTATAGTGTTTCAGTATAGAGTACGTACGGTTTTGAGAGCGGTAGTGATTGCAAGTTGTATCCGTGTTAGTTATTTCCTTTGGAATTCCACTTAGAAACAAGGCGGTTCCATGTAAAAGGATTTCAACGCTTCAGTCTCCTTAGAAGCTGCTTCTGTAGCACCTACAATTAAAAGTAAAAATCATAACAAAAAATAATAAATTTCACTCTTTATTCAGATGTCGATGAGTGTGCTTCCCAAATCACACAGTGCACAGAGAACCAAGTTTGCCATAATTTCCCTGGAGGAGCTACGTGTCTCTGCACAGGCAATCGATACGGCAGTAATTGCACCATCCGTAAGTAACGCATGTTTTCCTGAATGTTAGTATGCGCTTGATGTCTCTATTTTAGTATTACATGGACAACCTGCAATATAATCGGCTTGACAGAAGGCACGAACATTATAAGCTGACTTTTTTAGGACGTCTTTTTAGTTAACTTGGTAGCTGCTTTCTTTGTAATACATAACATAACTGCCGACTGAGGTTTCGATGTTCCCCTATTGATGCCTGTCTGCTTTCTTTGTCATGTTGCTTCAGCCCAGACATGATAATAACGATAGCTTTAATTTACTTTGTTAAATTCCGACCCTGCAAAATTCAGCACTTTTGTGTAGGTAGAGTGAAACCTGATATAAAGAGCCCTATATATATAACGAAGACCTGGTGTAAAGAACGATATTCTCCAATCACTTAATAGTAAAATGTATCAAAAAGAAACTCCAGCATTCAACGAACCCCTGTTATAACGAACACATTTTGCCAGTCCCTTAACCCTTTGTTACATCGGGCTTCCACTGTAGCCTGTAAATAACAGCAATACTCCAATTCGCTTGGTATTGGCATCGTACTTTTATAGGGATAGAAAGGACGTTGTAAGTAAGCCTTATTATTATATTCATTACATTCAATTCCAGTGATTTCATATCAGAATAATTCTAAGAATAATATCATATCAGAATTATTTTGTAATTGATCTATGCTTTATTACCACCTGTCATCTCTTTACAACAGAGTGCCCACACACAAAGTTTGATGTGGCCTTTCTCTTGGATAGCTCTGGCAGCATTAATCAGGCTCGAAAGGAGAACTACCAGATATTGAAAGACTTCATCAAAGGAATAGTCAAGTCCTTCACAATTGGTAAAAATAAGACAACGGTTGCCTTGGCAACATTTTCTTCCTTGCACCGCTTTAAAGTTCGCTTTAACTTCACGACATATTCCGCAGCACCACAAATCATCGCTGCTATCGAAAATGTCCCTTATGTTGGTGGACAAACATATACCGCTGATGCATTGACTCGTCTGAGAACGGAACTCTTTCCGTTGGCAAGGCCTGGTGTCCCGCATATTCTTATCGTTCTCACTGACGGTCGTGCGCATGACAACGTGACTTTACCTGCGCAGCACCTTCGTGACATGGGAGTCCACATAATTTCAGTGGGTGTTGGTTATGTGGATTACAAAGAACTGGGGGAGATTGCTACAGATCCAGACAATGAGAATGTATTCACTGCAAGTTTTGATTCAGTCGTAAGTCTAACTGGATCTATATTGGAGGATGTTTGTAAAGGTGAGCAGTATTTGGGTGAGAAAGCCACTAATGAAACTAAACTTGCAGAAAATAAAAAAAAAGTACAAGATAACTAATTTTAATTTCGGCATTTCATCCTCGAGACGAATGGTAACTTATGCTGTCGAACCCACCCGTAAGACCATCCTAATAATACTACGTACACCAACTCGTTATTACGGCTACTTTTGTCAGGACCAAACAATGTAAAGTCTTCTGCAATCATTTTCTTGTCTCTACGACCTCATTAACCAGACTGCTCATATTTGGCTGACCACGTTTTTTGGCCTGTTCATGGTCATATTAAAGGGACTCCACCGTAGCTAATAGCGATTAGTAAATTAAACTAATTGAAAACTATCCTATTTTTTGGAGTTTAGGCGTGAGGTTAAAACACTTTCGACTTGTTTTCTTTCATTTGTCTTTCCTCACAGCGGTTGGTTACTGCCATGGTAATCCCTGCAAAAATAACGGAACATGCCGAAGCACTCTGAATGACTACAACTGCACCTGCCTCTCAGGTTTTACGGGAAAAAGCTGTGATGGTAAGTGATAAAAAAAAAACGTTTTTTGTCCTGTTCATGGCCATATTAAAGGGACTCCACTGTAGCTAATAGTGATTAGTGTATAAAACAAACTGAGAACCGTCCTATTTCGTAGGAGTCTTGGCGTGGGGGTAAAACACTTTCGACTTGTTTTCTTTTATTTGTTTTTTTTTTTACAGCGGTTGATTACTGCCATGGTAATCCCTGCAAAAATAACGGAACATGCCGAAGCGCGCTGAATGACTACAACTGCACCTGCCTTTCAGGTTTTACAGGAAAAAGATGTGATGGTAAGCGATAATGAAATTAAAGTAATTTAGAAAGAATTTTTTTTCAATTTAAGTTAAAAGTGACGTAATAATGGGCGTACCGTTTTGGGTCTAAAATCTGTGACTTGGTACCGCTTAGACTGTTTAGACCGGCCACCGTTAGAATTATCCAGTTGAGGGTATTGAACTGGAAATAATACAACAGAAAAAATTTTCCTCAAACTTCAGTTTATTTGTCCTTCTAGAACTGGTACCTCTCTAGAATAGAAGTAGATTTGAGCCAAGTCCTCATGTTTGTAGTCCGTTCTTTGAACTCTTTGTCCTTAAAAAACTCGCACCTCCTACCAATTAATTTGTATTACCCAATGCATCGTTACCATTGTGCCATTCGCACCTCTAATGCAGTGATTACTTTTTATAAATCATACATCTGTAACCGTGTGGTTTTATTACGGTGTGGATCACTTTAAGTACCTCACTCGAAAACTCATTCATCAAAAAAATAGTACCGCATAAGTTATCCCGTTCTTAGTCTCAGTATTCGTTATCTACTCAGCCGTTTTTATATCGACAGGAGTGTTGCGTGGTGACAAAAAAACCGGCTGCTTAGGAGACTATCGATTGCGCTCTTTATAAAAATAGAATAACACTTCTGCAACCGACAATTCATAGGTGAATGTTGCTTTCATGCGTATTCTGCCTTCGTTCGTACCCTGCAAAACCAAACATTAAAACGCGAACCACTAAGGATAAGTAAAATACACAGAATCTACTAACGAGATGCAAGTTAAGGATCGTGATCACTTCTGTACGGACCGTGTGTGCGGTTCACGGTTAGCCTGTTCCAGGCGTTCAGATAGTGGAGCGCGAGCAAAAGAGTGGGAAAAACACCAGGAGAATGCTTGGAACACGCTAGTTCACGGTTCGTTTAAAATGTAGGGATCGTCAAACCGATATCTCCCTCTGATAACAAGAGTAAAATATTCAAGTCCCACTAACGAAATGCAATTTACGGACCGTGAACCCTTCTATACGGACCGTATCTAAAGTTCACGGTCCGTACGAACTGTACGGTTGCGCGATGGAATTTTTACCCACACCCGTTCACATTTTCAATTTTCTCACATAAGTATTTGCAGATAGAATTTTTTTTTTTTGCTTTGAGATGACTCGCGCTTTTGTGGTCATATGCTTTCATTTATCTTTATTATTCTATCTTTACGTTTTTACTCGGTATATATAACTGCTATAAATTAAAAGCTTCTCCTTTTTTTTTTCTTAGTTGAAGATTTCTGCAGATCCCAACCTTGTTATAATGGGGGGACCTGTAGCCTCTTGGGAAATCAATACAAATGTGACTGTCCGACAGGATTGACGGGAACGAATTGTGAGCTTGGTAAGATATGGCGAATACAATTTCTAGTTTGTACATTCAACTAGAGTAATGATACTATTGGTGATAGGGTAATGATACAATGTCTGTCACGCACAGAGAACTAAAGCAGCTAGAGTGGTGGGGTATATTATTAAGACGGGCCAATAGGGCACCGTCTTAAAGTAATACCAAATTTTCGTTGTAGTGGGTTGTTCAAGGTGACTGGATGATTGATTGGTTGCTTAAAGGAACTATGTCACGGTATTTCACTCATTTTTCTGACCTGGCAAAATATTTTCTCATTGAAGAAAACCTCAAAATAATAGTTTCCTAAGGTAGAAAAACACCAAAGAAGTACTAATAAACCAAAACTAAACAAAGATGGTTATGACTGAGGGAGAATAAGACGGATTACGAATGACAAACTTGAAAAAGCTTGCCGATTTCTTCAAGATGCATTATCCGTGACGTAGCTCCTTTAATGATGTCCTGTGAGGGGTGGGGACGAAGAGGGCCTGTGTTTTGACCGTGGCTTTCTTGGGGACAGGGGTAGGTTAATGCAATGCCTCCATGATGCCTATATTTAAAGGTTTTAGGGCCCTGTGAGAATGTTTGCGCGACCGATTGTTGTACGCAAAAAAATTTGAAGTGGGGTGTAGACATTATGCGGATCGAAATACGCCAGTTAAAAGGTGAAAAAAAAATGGGAAATTCCCAGAGTAAATTGCATGCATGATAATCAGTCTGCGTGATAATGAATTTATTTGGTTATAAAAAGACTGTCATAAAGTTCGGCCTTTTGTTTCAATTCATGTATTTGAAATCCAGCTCATAAAAAGAGGGAACAAAAGTGGTCGAATCTAAACTGGTTAATTTTGTGGAATCAAACCATCTAGCAGTGAAAAAAAAGTTGGTGTTCCGCAAGGTATTGTGAAACATTCATTCAAGAGAACCCTTTAATCCCAGGCGTTTAATTGTGGGTCACCTTTCAACAAGTAGTCATGCAAGTATACAGGTAACGCAATTTTATAAAACGCATGGCATTTCTTACTGTAATGTAAAATACTGAAAATGCGAGGGCTGTAGGAGACTTCAGAGGTTTCATTCTAGCAACTACAGTTTGGTTTGAAGTTATTGCAGGTTTTCACTTTTGTATATGTATTGTATTTTTAGCTTCTTCCAAAACAGAAAAATGTTAAGAATTCAACTAGCCTTCGCTTGAAAAATAAGAACTGATAAATGAACTCCAGCTTGTAAGGGCCCGTCTTTGTTCTTGTTTCCTTCCTTCTGTTAAACAGAAACGCCATACCTATCATTTTTAATCTGTTTTCCTTGTTTTTCCTTTGCATTTTCGCTCTCATATCTGTTAGCCAAAGAGCGGTTATCGCAGATTTTTTTTATCAATGGGAGGTAATTTCTAGGACCATGGATGAACATTCAGACAATTTTGTTGACATTTGCAGATGTTGACGAGTGTTTCAACAGTCCTTGTTTAAATGGAGCGTCTAGTTGTAAGAACACATTCGGTAGTTATGAATGCAACTGCTCACCAGGCTTCACAGGAATCAACTGTCAAATCGGTAAGTAAATAAGTAAATCTTATTTCTGACTGCAATGACTGGTAAGATAATTGTTGCTACACTCCACCCCTTGTTCAATTCAGATGAACGCGCATTGGGTGGTGATCTTCAGCCGCTGGCCTCGTCTCCTTTACTTTTTTTGACGCTAAATAAGTAAAGGAAGTCTAACAACCCACATCATTGTTTTAAAAAAAGTACGGGGGGGTGGGGCAGTCCGCGGTGGTGGGGCCTATAGTAATATGAAAGGCGTGTGATCACAAATATTCCCATAGCAGTTGTTGTGGGCTTCTCACGTCCGCTCTCACCCCATACATGTAGTTGATGTAAACGCATTTGACTATTACATGAAAAAAAGGGCAACACAAGTGAAATTTGTATTAACATTTCTGACGCTAGTAACAAGCTCCATAATTATATCTAAAACTAAGAAACAATAAGCTATGCTCTATGCCTTAAGGTGGCTCCCTATAGTTTTATGACCGCGAGCGCGCTGATGATGTGAGCTGTAGTAATCTGCGCGCGCTCACAGAAAATCGTAAGATTTTGCTGACATTTTGTGACGTCAACATAGACAAGAAGAGCAAAGTTAACAGTAAATTTTCTCGCGTTTCCTTCGGAAAATTTTGCACATTTTCTACTACTACTAACGCGACCTTCCACATACTATTTTTTGGAAAAATTCTGTCAGGGCAATTCAGTTTAATGGTCAAAAATAAGGAATTACGTGATATCAGTGAAACTGTCTGAGCGACCCCATATTTTTTCCCCTTGCAAAATGTTAGTAAAAATCATTTTCACAAGATAGGAAGGTCTAAAAAGATTTCACCGAGGGAAAATCAAAATATTAAACAGTAAAGATGAATTAATGGGAAATATCCGTCATTCTTTAGTCGTTTTGTTGCCATGACAACGGCCTATGCCTAAGAAGCAAAAACTGAAAATAAGTGTAAATATGTTGGTAAACTTACTGGCAAATCTCAGGAACAAGGATTGCAAGACAAAAGAACTAGGTTTTCTTTTGTAACTCTTGCCAGTTCGTATAGTCACCTTTGTAAAAATTCTAGGGAGCCACCTTAAATTCTATGTTAATTTTGAATAGCTCCTAGTCGGCATAGAATGTTTTCACTTTTTATTATTTACCTGCCGAGACAAGAAAAATAAAATGATTCAAGGTTTTTCACACAGCACTGACGCCCTTATAAATTCTACAGTCAACTGTGCATCACACAGAGTAAACATGCGTACCAATATCGAGCTTCTTTATCACTCAAGTCCAAAAATATGTAACTTTTGTAAGTTGTGTGGGTCTGATAGCTTTTCTTACCTTTCTCTCTCAGGAATACAGACTAACGTTTTTGATGTCCTGCTGTTGTTCGATGGCTCATCGTACTTAGGATCCAATCATTTTAGGCAATCACTGCTTTTTGCTAAGGCCGTGTTGCTAAACTACAACATTTCTCGAGAACAAACCAACGTGGCGGCAGCAGTCTATGCGAGCAATGTAACAATCAGCTTCAACTTTACAAAGTTCTACAGCTATTCGGACGTTGCTGCTGCCATCGATCAAATACCATTCCTCGACGACACACCGCTGAACATTGAAAAGGCGTTGAGAGTTGCGAAGACAAATATCTTTCCAACTGGTCGATTAAACGTACCAAACGTCCTTGTGGTTTTTGTCAGTTTTTCACTCAGTGGGAATTTCGCAGTTATTTCACAAGCCCTACGTGATGACGGAGTCAAAATAATTGTTGTTGGTATAGGCAGCAGTTTCGACACACCACAACTTGAAGGAGTAGCTAGCACACCAACATCAGATAATGTGATCACCACCGGTTACCAGCACATGGACACAGTACATGGTGCGGTCGGTGGCGCAGTTTGCCAAGGTAAAGTTGTCAGTAACACAAATAAAATATTGAATTAAATTTTTGATCTTTACTGTAGAGAGTACCTACATATGGTTATTTTTCTTTTAGGGCTTCTCTATCCTCACCCAATTATAATTTAGTATTTTTTTTTCCTTTTTCATGTATTTTTTTCCGCAACAGACAAAAATGGAGTAAGGGTTGAGGTAGATCCAACAAAAAAGGCAATTTTATGGCCTTCCCTCTGTGAGAGTGCTGCATTTGACTGAGCTCTGTTTACTGGACCCCAGTAACACAGTAACCGGCATAAACAATCGTGTGGGATAATTATTTATTAACAACAATCTCAACAGTTAAATACAGTCAGTTCCTAATCCGTTTTAGCCCAATAAAGGTGAGGGCCAACTATTACAGAAACTACAAAAAGTAATTAAAACAACAAAACATGCGGCAGAGACCTGGGGAGGAGGCAGGAAGAAAGACACGTGAAAGCTTGATGTTGCTCGTCTCCAGACAAAGAACAGTGTAACCGATTGCCAAATATTCGACTCCTTTATACGGTGTAGAAGGGGGTACAATAATTGACCCCCTTATTTAACATTGCGTGACAGAGTAATACGGACATTATGGTAGCAAAGAGGAAACGACATAAATATTTTATTTTCGAGCAATTAATTAATTTTTTCTCAAAATTTCATTATGATTTGTTTATTTAGGAAACCAATGCCAAAATGTACGAGTAGCACTCCTGAGTTACCGTGAACGATCCATATTATCATCCATCTCTACATGACCGAAAAAAGCCGTTTACATGCATTGAATTAGAGCTCTATCATTTTTTGCATCATAATGAATATTGCATTTTCACAAGCAGCAGAAAAGAGAAAAGATGGCCAGGTTGAATTATTTTAAGTAAATAACATATGTCGGACTACAATAATAATTGTGCAATCATTATCCAGTTTAATTTTCTTTTATTTGTGCAGCTGTGGATCCTTGTGCAAGTTTTCCTTGTCAAAATGGAGGGAATTGTAGCACTAAAGGAAGTAACTATACGTGTTCATGTCCCATCGGGTTTAAAGGATCCAACTGTGAAGAAGGTAATTATTTTCCGTTTCTGACAAAAAGGCTCATAATATTTTCAACATTTTGTTACATCGACTCTTTTATTTATTTATTTATTTATTTCTTTCTTTATTTATTTATTTATTTATTTATTTACTTACTTATTTTTTTCTTTCTTTCTTTATTTAAAAACATTGACACGTTACAAAAACAACATATTTATTAATTTATTTTGGGAAATCGTGGCAAGGAATTCTCCTAGAAGCTATAAGGGCTTACTAGATGAGGAACCCTCTAGCCTGTAAACACCTTTGAAATAGCTTGGCGTGCACTCAGTTATTTCGGCTTTAGAAAAGGAACTTAATAAAGAGAGAACCAACAACTAACGCAATAGTAGGGAGATCATCCATGGTTTTTTATGATACCATTGTATTATTATTAGATGAGTATTGAGGTTTCTAAATGCTGAGAACCTTGCCTGTATGTTATTATGCCATCTTTACGGCATAATAACATACAGGCAAAAAAAAATGGTATTTTACCATCTGCAGACTTCATTCATGACACATTACATACATTCGTTTTCTTAACAGACATCAACGAATGCGCGACTGGCGTGACAAATTGCACAGGTGGAAAACTTTGCGTCAACACGCGGGGTGGATACCAATGTGTTTGCCCCGGTGGTCGATATGGAATGAATTGCAAATACAGTAAGTACAAAATCACTACTGTTTTTTCGGATATGAAGGACTTATCTCGGTTACACAATTCACAATTGGGCAGAGACGCGCTCATCCCTTTGAAAAATAAAACAAAAACGAAAAACGGGACGAAGCTAATCACGGAAGAAGAAGCGCTCGTTGCCTTATAGTACGGACGACATTGGTGAGTTATCTCCAATAGAAACTAGTGAGATAGATAAAATAGCTTTATTCTTTCATTCTTTTGTCGTTTTGATCATTCACGTTTATGTCGTACCTTATTTTGTTAGCGAAAGACATAAATGTCGGTCCGAGGTTCAGTGAGAGGTTAATGAGATTTCCTTGTAATTCAGTCAAGGTGTTTTTCTTTCTGTAGTTATGGAAACAAAACTGGACCTAGCCTTCCTAATAGATGGCAGCATAGTGGTGACCAAAGAAAACTTTCTCAGCTTCATTTCTTTCGCAAAAGCCTTCACAGCGCCTTTGAACGTGTCCGAGGAAAACACCCATGTTAGTGTGGCTGTATATGGTGATAGTCCATACCTGTTTGCAAATGACAGCTACAATCAGTCATCTCTAGAGCAACACTTTGACAGTATACTTTATCCTGGAAGTCTTCAAAGTAATTTGGGAGAGGCGCTGTTACATGTTGCCTCCACACTATATAACAAAAGTGACACAAGGTCAAACGTTACAAGGGTTTTAGTGATCCTTACAGCCAGCAAATGCCATGATGACATCACAGTTCCTTCTTATTTGATACTGAACCATTATAGAGTAAAAGTTTTCGTCATCGCAGTCGGAGGTCACTACAGTATTGGCCAGGTTAACGAGATTTCGTCCGATCCAGATAGTGACTATGTGCACACTGTTGAATCTGGGCAAAATCTTTCGGCAGAAGTTGTTTTATTTAAAGACAAGCTAGCACAAGGTGAGATTGTTGCTTTATACCACTGACGCAAGTACCTGTAAGTACATATTTTTACAGCAAACGGCAAAGTTTATCAAGCAAGTCTTATGCACAAGGAAAATAGTCTACAGCGGGTTCAGATTCAAATAAAAATCAATTTGACACGTTGCATTTATTAAGGCCGACGTCCCTAGAAAACATGTGCACCAAAGAACGTTGTCGAACCACAATATTAGAACTTTTACATGTCTAAAGATTTTTTGCATCATGAAGTCGTTCTGTTTTGTCGATATGTTTGAAATGTCGCGAAAGACAAAAAACAGCATTTTTATTAGCCAGGTTTAAGAGCGAGTGAATACACTAATCTCAAATTACGAGATAGAGGGCATTTGAGAACTTGTTTTACTTCTTTTGAATGATTCCTTCTCTAGCACTCGATCCGTGTTCCAGAAATCCCTGTCGAAATGGCACGTGCAATTCTACAGGGAGTGGTTATGACTGCAAATGCTATCCTGGCTACTCTGGAATTAACTGCAACAAAGGTTTGTATATTGTTGTTGTTGTTATCATCATTTTTTTACTGGTAGGTAATGTGCATTTGTATGACACATAGCATCAAGGTAAATATAGGCATTTAAATTAAAAATGACAACAGAGGTTATTTCAGAATTCCATAATCGATATTCTTTCATCCAAATTTTTGTGACAAAAATTAAATTTTATTTCTTATTATTCACTTTCATTCTGTTAGTCGATGGCCCGTGCAATCCTGATCCTTGTAAAAACTTTGGAACGTGCCAAGTGTTATCGCTGAATTCTTACTACTGCGCATGTCCCACGGGTTGGACTGGTGACAACTGTGATGAAGGTAAAGATTTGATGCATTTCTTTTTTTTATCGTTGAATGCTTAAATAATGCGACTCAGCCTAGGGCGCTGAATTTTGATCGTACTGGTTCTGTTCAACAATACTAAAAAAAACTATATGCGGTTTTACGTTTCAGATGTTAAAGAATGTTCATTCCCTAACAATGTCTGTCAAAACGGAGGGACGTGCGAAGAGATAGCTGGCGACTACCATTGCAACTGTGCGCAGGGATATGCAGGGAAAAACTGTGACAAAGGTATCACAGAGTATTGTAACTTTCTGGGGTACCAACGGTGAACATGCTCATTCTGCACATAGTAATGAATCACCCGATGTCTAATAAAGTAACGCGGAGTGAGCGTACATCAACTGTAGCGATACAACATAAATACGAAAAATGTCTTTGCATTACAAGTGTATGGGCTTGCGCCTCACGATGGAGACAAAGGACTCCTTCGTTTAGTGAAGGTGCTACATGTATCTCCCGTGCAGTTCCACCACTTTAGCAAAAAACGTTTCTTAAGTTTGCTGTGTTCTGTGATCAGAACATTGTTGAAATGAAACTGCGGTTGTGTGAGTCAAAAATCCGGTAGACTTAGAATGTCCCAGAATACACTAATGCGCCACGGCTCGAAATACTAAGTGAGCAAATTTCCCCCTAATACCTAAATAGAGGAGCATCGTTGAAATTAACTGATATGATAATTTTATATTTTGCAGTCTTCAATAAGACCATGATTGATTTGGTGTATATGGTAGATGGATCGTCCAGCCAGCATCAAATACGACATAACATGACTGAGAAAATTGTGGAGGTTATCAAGTTTACATTGAACTACCTTCCCAGCCCAAACACGAGTGTTGGAGTTGTCCTGTATGCTGCAGATGCAAAGACAGAGAGCTACTTTAATTATACCCGAAACCAAACACTTCAAGCTCTTGACAGGTTATCCCATCTACCTCCAGGCACGTTAATTGGCAGCTCACTGAATTACACAAGAGATCACTTGTTTAATATCAGCCGTCCAAACGTGCATCGTGTTCTTGTTGTGTTCGTTAATAGAACTTCAAACGATGCCGTTTCTGTCCCATCCAATTTGTTGCGCGACATGAACGTGACTATTATAGTGGTTGCTCTGGGAGACTGGTATGATGCCTCGCAAGTAAACAGCACTGCCAGCAATCCACATTCAGCCACTATACTTCTGACCACACATGCTGAAATTGTAAGTCTTCGCTGGCGGGTTCATGAGATGATCTGCGAAGGTATGTAAACTATTCCCGAACATTTTATCCTCGTATTAAGTGTTTGGCTTTTAAAATGATGGTGAGACGTAGAGTCTTTTCTATTTTTAGACCTTAAAAAGCTGTCATTTGACTAGCTAGAAAGGCTGTGATACCCTGATAGAACCGGTTTATTTGCTTAGTTAACCCCCCGCCCCGCTCCTCGTCCTTTCGCACTCAAAATGGCATGGACTTATCATGGACTACTCACTGCATTTACCGTCTACACTTTAAATAGGCCTAAGCTCTCAATAGCTGAAAAATCCTAAATTAAATTTTGGGCAAACTTCAAAACACGATAAGAAGAAAAGACAAGACAGGAATAGAAAAGAAAACAAAACTAACAAAATCAGATCAGATCAAATGCTCGTCAGCACTCCTTTATATTGTAGGTGGTCCACGTTAAAAGTTAGAAGCATTATCATACAATATCAGATAATTCCGAGAGAGAAAGAGCTTATTCGTTTCCATTATGATCCATTTTATTTGTCTTGCGGTGTGAGAAAGATGGGGGTGAGGCAGTGGGTTACACGGCTAAAATAGCCACAAATCTATGATCAGAATTGACGCTTGTTAAATCCGCTAAATATGGCGGTCAGTGACAAAATTCGTTCTTAATACTCATTTATAAAAATAATTTATGTTTTTACTTTATTTTGTCTACAGCCGCTGATCACTGTTGCAGAAACCCATGCGCAAATAATGGAACGTGTTACAACTCCTTACACGGGTATCATTGCTCGTGCCCTGAGGGTTTTACTGGATCATTCTGCGAAGAAGGTAAAATAACACAGATTACAGGTTAAACACTTCAAATTTAAAAGTGGAAAATAAACTTTCACCTTTGAATAGCACATCGACAGTGCAATAATTTCTTATTTTTAGTTGTATTGGCTGACCATTGGGTCGGGCAGAGGCGGATCCAGGATTTTTAAACGGGGGGTGGCTGACAAATCGCTTCATTGATAGCTTTGTTCCCTTTCTTAATTTCAACCCTAAACGACCCCAACGAGGGGGGTGGCTAGCCACCCAATCCACCCTCCCCCCTGGATCCACACCTGTTGGGTGATGTCAGTTGTTGGTCGCTTTTAGTGTGACGGACTAACCTTCTAATGAAGGTTAATGGGACACTGGAATGACGCCATAGAACGTGCAGATGTTAAAGCCTTCTTTCTAAAGCCTTCTGCAGTTCAGTTGAAATATTAAATCCCAAAGGCGTATAATGTAAAATAAAACAACGAGAAGTCTGCAAGAGTTAGAAACGTTTCTCTGCTAAGAGAGCACTTTTCCAAACATTTTTCCCCCTCTCTTGTGTTACACTTAGAAGTTTCAAATCTTCATTTCACAGCAATAGATTATTGCGAGCTCAACAACACCTGTACTGCAGGACAGATCTGCATCAGTCGTAATGGAACCCACGATTGTGTTTGCCCAGAAGGCTATTATGGGGAGCAGTGTGACAAAGGTATTGTACAACTTAGGGGGTTTTTAGCATTTTAATTTTTGGTTATTCTCTAGTTCCAGTACGATTTTAAAGTTCGAGACACTGATTTTCGGGCTCGAGCCAATAAAACAACAAGGCTTTAGCCAGGATTATCCAATAATTCTATTGTTTAGTGCTAGTGTTACTTGAATGACTGCTTTTTATTATTTGTTTATGTAAATATATTTTTTGAGATTGGGAATGAAGAACGCAAACGTTTTGGATGAAAAGCCCATTTCACAGTTGTGCAGTTGTGGCGAAGCGAGACTGGAGCTGACTCTGGTTTGTAACAAACCTGTTTGCTTTTTACATATAAATGATCGTGAGCTGAAACCTGTTAGCACAACTGAAAGCAACGCGGTTTTACATACGAAAAACAGTAAAGTTTGTATTTAAACAAAGTAAACTCTAGCCTCACTTCCACTCAAAGGCAAGGTCACTGAACACACAACTGTAAAATTGGCTATTATGATGAAACATAAGGCTGCCCTGTGTCTTCAGTTATATTGCCCGATGACTGAACACTTTAACGTTCTCCTGTGATAACGTCATCTAACAATTTCTGTTTACCCTTCTTGTCAAGGAAAAAGGGTAAAACGTCACTATCTGCTGATCAGATTAGGATTTCATTTTTCTTTTGTTTTCAAAACTTTTTTTGTCTTCAGTGGAAGAGAATAGCGAGTGTGGCTCATTTCCGTGCATTAATGGTGGAACGTGTATAAACGTTGGAAGCAGTTACCGCTGTGATTGTTCTCGAGGGTTTTATGGAAGACAGTGCCAATTCGGTACGTAAGAAGGCTTTCTAAACACACAACTCATCAAAAGAGGGCGCCTAAGCATTTAGCCAATACATTTCCAAACACAGAGAGAAAATTTCCATTCACAAGTAAATGAGCCAACCTGAACACAAGGAAGACCCAACATTACAGCCCTACTGAAATCGTGCTTTTGTTGATCTTTTGGTACTTGGGGTTCTTCAATATAACAATGACAATAAGATGGATAATATGTACTTGTATGGTCCATTCCATGTTTATAATCGTTGAGGTGAAATTGCCAATCACAACTGATGAATTTGGCGAATGTGTAACATGGTTACCATAAAAACATTACAATTTATAAAGAGTGACATGCCAAACCAAAATGTTCTCAGAATAACTCGGCTAAGATACTTCGCAACCGCCCCCTCCCCCCACCTTGCCACCACCCCACCCCCGCCCCCAAGCCCTTATGATAAAGATTAACTAGTCGTTGTTTTCAAAGTCATTTATTTATCACCTATAGGACACTTCGACATTGCCGATCCTAGCAGTATGCAGGACGCGTGTCACCACGAACTCAGTAAATATGACCTATGCTCGCCACGAGTCTCCCAGTAGCTCAGTAGTTAGAGCGTCCGACCGGTGTACGGATGGTCATGGGTTCGATTCCCGTCGGGGACTCAGATCTTTTCTTTGTCCCACGCTCGCGACATGCTGAATATTCCATCTTTTCTTAAAATGTAAATGTTGCACAATTTGTCACAATTAAAACAAATTTTAATCAAGCACTATGAAGTCTCGGCAGCAAGTATGTATAATCTATGCTTTTAGGTTGTGGATTCCGTGAGCTGGGTCTTAAAGTACCAAGTAGTCGACGAATTCCCGATAAAGATATTACAGCTTCCTCTAAAAGAACACAAGGACGTTCAGCTTTCCGTGGGAGGATTGGAGTCGAGGCTATAGGCGACTGGGAGGACGGATGGTGCTCGTCGCCAGCAGACACAGCTCCGTACTTTCAAGTTTACTTTGGTAATAATTATCATAATTAAGTTTACTATGATCCTTGAATCAGCTGATTGGCAATATATATATATATATATATATATATATATATATATATACATATATTTCAAAAAAAACAAGCTTGCAATAGATAAATATAAGAAGGATGCACTACAGTGTCTCAGTTCTTAATTGCTTAAGGGAGAAATCTGTTTTGAAAACGCTTTATGTTGTAAGTGACAAGAATTTAAGTCCGTTTTCCAGCCGAAGTACTCTCTAAAGCAGGTATCAAATAGCAATCATAGAATTGCACAAAACCTATGGTGTAACCACCATAACCACAGCCATGTTTTTCCTATTATTGATTCACTTTTTTGCCACTATGAAGAAAAATAAACTGCTATGAAGTTGAATAAGCTGTCATTACGTGCCTTTTTTCATGAACAAAACACAAACGCTGCAATGGACACCCCTCAAGATCTTACATGTACGAGTGCAGATAATAAAGTGTGATTCTACTGTTTTAATTCTTAACAAGGCGAAACCTCGTGTCAAAGTAAAACGTGTTTGTAACTTCACCCTGATTGTAATTACTTCCTTTCGTATTAGGATACCTTACCAATGTTACCGCTATTGAAACCGAAGGCGTCACAGATGGCGGCACAGGAATGTGGGTTGAAAGTTATTACCTGTCAACAAGTAACAGTTCTGAAAGTGCATCATTTGTCAACTATACTGAACAAGGAAATACCAAAATTGTAAGCATCACTTTTATATTATATGCTTTAGGATCTATCCATGTTTGTTTCCACCCTGATCAAAAGCGTGCCGTAATTGGGACAAGATCCATATGCAGAAGATCTATGTTGATACCAATCCTAAACCGGACTTGGTCACCAATCTGAACGATCTACCTTCGTACATCCAGACCCCAATCGGTCATGAGAATTTGGATTAAGATTGCATGACTAAACAATGGAATGTAACCCAATTTGTAGCTTACTGGTTTTACTGAATTAGTTTTAAAAACAGGTAATATGAGTGATATTCCGTCTAGTATTACTAGTATATAATGTAAACACGCAGCTGACGGTCCTTGCCTTACTGTAGAGCATGTTGCTGTGAAACCCCAGCCAACAATATTATTCAATAAATCAGTGATCACTCAACAATATAAATTTGCCTCATTACTTGGTATACTCTTGGCCTAGGGTGAAGAAACTGACGAAATACATACCCATACCGTGATGCATCTGGGTTAAGTACTCAGTGTTCCTAAGCGGATAAGATGGAACAAACATTTAAAACAATGCTGGGCGTCTGCGACGTGATCCAAGATGGCGGCCTTTTGGTTTATATACCCAATAGGACACCTCCACGATGGTGTGATCTGACTACAACTACCAGAATTCATTTCGTTTAACCTTTGTTTTAAAATTTTTATTCCCAGTGAGGTTTAAACAACAATAGCACTAATTCGCACAAGAAAAGAACAAACTGAAGGATTCTGGTAGTTATAGTCAAATGACGCCACCATGCAAGTGTCCTATTCAAACCGCATGCGTCTCCACGTGAGACACACGCGCATGACACACGCTCATGAAAATTCGATGTCACAAACATTCGTCACTAGCCCCCTTCCTCCGATACTGCTAGGAGGGAACTGCCTTAATTGGGTTAAACATAGCCGACTCCTGGGCGTTGACATAGATGACAAACTGAGTTGGTCTCCACAGGTCAATAACCTAAAGAAGAACTTTGCAAATAAACTAAGCCTTATTAAGAAGTGTAGGTTTTTACCTAAGCAAGTTCTTTTAAAGTTATACTACAAAGTCATAATCCCGTCAGTCACGTACGGTATAACCGTCTGGGGGGGCATGAGTCATCAAGACGACTTTGACGCACTTGAAAGGTTACATTACAGAGCAGCAAGGATCATTTTTAACCTACCAAAAAACATGCCATCTACTGAAGTCCTTGACCGCGCTAAATGGGACACTTTAAGAAATACGTACAAACTTTCGATTCTGAAACTTATCTATAAGATCTACCATAATGACTCCCCCTCCTGCATGGCTCGACTCGTAACCAAGTTTCAACACTCGTACAATTTTAGAAAAAAACATTTATTAATTCCCCCATCATTTAATACCAATCCCATGAAACTTTCAACATCTTACAGAGGGGCAGTGCTCTGGAACCTTTTACTGCAAGAGTGTCACGAAGCAATATCCCTCAGGAGTTTTATGAAAATGATGAACACGTCGAACATAATTAAAAATACCGATTTTAACAACCTCTATTGTAAGAGTTCTTAGCGCTTTTTATCTTTTTATCGTTGTAACAATTTAGCAATTTATCTATTCTTAGCGATTAGTTTAGCGTTTTTTACCTCAATATAGTTTAATGTTTTTATCTACTAGTATTAATGTTTTATTTACACACCACCCCACAAGCTATGTAGCTTTTTTACCCCATCGTGTCTAAATAAAGGTTTTGTTGTTGTTGTTGTTGTTGTTTTCCAAGGAGAGCGATTTCGAGGTAAAATGTGAATGCACTAACATTACGTTTACTCCTTATCTTACAGTTTAAAGCAAACGATAACATCAATGGTAAAAATGTGTCTCTTTATGGAACGAAAGCGCATTACCTTCGTATTCATCCAGTCACTTACAAAGGAACGTCTGCTTGTATGCGTATTGCTCTGTATGGATGTGACTCAGGTAACTACTATATATACTCACTCCAAGAGAAAATTGCATGGTCCTTAGTTGGGTAGAGAATACTCTATTTCGGAAATTAACACTACACAATTTAACATACTCATTTTCATCGTAACCGTTCATGTACTAGAACAACACCTGTACCTCGTTAAATCCTAAGATCTCAAAGATAAAGAAAAAGTAGTACGTAATTTTCCTTTTTTGTTGCTAGAACTAAATCTTTTACTCACTAAAATTAATCGCAGTTTCGGCAACCCTTCGTATAAGGTGAGCATGAAAAAGGTACCCTTTTCAAGATTCCTTCCCTCCTATCCCTGAGAGAATTCAAGCTTTGGTCCGCTCACCCACCAACATATATAAAGGCGTAAAAAACGAGCAACAAGAAATAACAAAAACAACACAACAAGAGAGATAAATTGACACTGAGGGGAAAAAGAGATGTAAAAATGTTTCTCATCTCACCAGAGTAAGTTTTTTCTTTCTCTAGAGGATTTTCCCTCTTTGGGTAATGTGTTGCAAAGTGTTGATGACAATCAAGAGGACGAATCATCCGCGTTCGACACTCGCTATGCAGGTGAGTGTACTCCTAGCTATTTACTCCTATGTTTCCTTTTACACCGGACACCCATCCCTGCATCCATCTCTCCATAGATATAAAATCACATTTTTTCTTTCTCGATGACTGTTTTTTTTGCCACTTAATAATTTGAACTTTGGACGTAATACTTTAAATACTTTAAATCAAAGATGTAACCGCATTTACCCACTTTAATGACATCATATCTCGTACTCATATCAACCAATTTTCACCAAAGCATGTTACAATGTTACAGAGATAAGCAAATAGTTACTGGAGACGGTAGTTACTGAAAAACAGTGCCCTTGAGAATTAAGTTAAAATAAAAGCTTTCAACCACCAACTCCTCCCTCCCCCCTCCTGCCTTGTATTCTAATTTTCGAGGCTTGAAACATTTTTTCTTTGTAATTCATTAGTTTGTCTGTTTTTTTGCCCTTTAGTGATTCCAGCAGTAATTTTCATTGCCCTCTTAATTGGTGCTGTGATTTTCTTTTTGCGCTTTCATCGGTAGGTAAACGTTCCTTTTTATATTGTATGTTCTAATTCCACAACTACATCGTTTAATCCATGTAAGTGCAAGAAAACAGGCAAAATATGACAGCGCATGACAACGCATTACACTTTAAGATCCCGTTCCCTTTTTGACCGGTTTAGCCTTAATACTGAGTTAGAGCTAAACCACGAGGAAAGTAAAACACAAACCTTTGGATTTATCAACCTTTGGATTTATCAAGTTCAAACGGTAAATTGGCCGCCGTAAAGAACTTGAAAGCTGTCGTTTCGAGCGTTAGTCCTTCGTCAGAGCCAACACATGACGATCTGCGGCCCTTCCCTACACCACGGTAACGCGTAAAAAACTAGAACAAAATTCACTTTTTAAATCAGCATAACTAATTTATTCTTAGCTTTTGGTGCATTTCGATCCTCGTTATTATTCCGACTATTAGATGTTGCTCCCTCACAGGTCCGCTTTGTGGTTGATCGGCTGTTGTGCTTTTTGATCGTGAGAATCCAAGCTTCAGGAGCTTCATTACTAGAGAAAGGGTTGAATTTCTCTATAACACCAACTAACATTCCAGCCACTGAAATAGTTGCCAGAGTTGAATCGGCCATAAGAACGCTTGACTCAGAACAAGCAGACACCATAAGGAGAACTGTTAACATCATCCTTCAACAGGCTGAACCGTACAAGCCTAACATCACGAAGGAAATGCAAGAAGCCCCTAAGAACTTGAAACAAGACGACTCTATTGTGATTCTACCAGCGGACAAAAGTCGCGCTAGTGTAGTCTTGAACACCGACTCATACCATGATAAAATGAAAACACTCATTGAAACAGGTCCATATCAACTCCTTAATAAGGGAAGGTACGTTTTTTCTTGGGGGGGGAGGGCTGGGGAATTTTGGGATTTTTTTCCCAAAAAAGTGTTGGCCCTCCCTTGCGTTTTAATGAAAACACTCCTGACCCCCCACCTTTGGGTGACTGACAAAAGTGCGACCCTCACCTCACTACTACATGGTATGTTCCATGCTGTAGAAACCTCAGAACGTTTCACTTGTGAACGCGAAGTGTTTGAATATGAATATATCTCGATATTGAATGTGTGCACGCTGAAACAAAGAAAATGCGAACAATCAGTGTGGGATATTTACGTTTTATAGCTGAAGTTTGAATATGGAAGTATTTGAGTATTATAAAAGTTTTGAACATAAAATATCTAAGGGAAAATACACGCGCTTCTTTCTCCGACTAGCCGGCATTGCTGTTGGTTATTTTAACAGAAAGGTTTATTTGTTTAGCATGTGAAATCTGCCTCTCAAAAACAAATATTTCCTACATTTCCGACAGGGTAGAGCGCATTGTTGAATCTACTAGTAACTCTTCAGAACTAAACGACTCAGGAGATCAGGCAGCGGATAGCCAACAGCAAGAGGCTGAAGAAATGATACCTGAGTCAAGTACTTCTCGATATGGACGCCGAGAAAAACTATGTGCCATGGCATAATATACATGTACAAATGCAACCTAGTACCTGTAATAAAACACCAAATTAAATCAAAGTAGGTGAAAAGAAAAACTTAATCTGTAAGAAAAATGGAAAGCAACATCACAAAAGTTCTCATTAAAAAATTCCGGAAAAGATGTGTGACCCTCCCTTGAATAGCTCACATGAGGTATGGCCCTCCTCTTTTGGTGCTCACTTTCACTGATGACCCTCCCCTCTGAGGCCCCAGCCCTCCCCCGCCAAGAAAAAACGTACCTTCCCTAAAGACCCAACGGACCGAATAAGCAGGAAACTTACTGAAAAGCTTCTTAGCTTAAAACGAAGTGGACATCTTTCAGAAGCTGTCTACAACAAAATCAAACCTAAGCACAAACAGCCACCTAGGATATATGGTCTACCTAAGATACACAAGCCCGACATGCCATTAAGACCCATTGTATCGTGTGTAAACACCTTCGCTTACGATTTGTCGGCTCACTTAGCTGACATCCTGTCCCCGTTGACAGACAAATTAGAATACACAGTTACCAAATCTACTCATTTTGTGTCTACCATCAGCCATGAGCGAATACGAATTCATGGTATCAACCACAAAAAGGACCTGTGAGGGAACAACATCTAATAGTCGGAATAATAATGAGGATCGAAATGCACCAATAGCAGTGAACCAACATGCTACAAATAGCGACACGTAAACAATCGACCTCATCGCCTGATGAAGACTAGCAGTATTGCAGTCGAAACGTCGCGATTCCAACGTGAAAAAAACGAATAAACGTTCATCTTTCCTAATTCATTCTTCAGTTGTTTTTCACCGTTCTTCATATAAACCAATTGCAACCCACAGTTCCTTGATTCACTCCGAGGAAGGACTAACGTTCGAAACGTCAGCTTTTTATTTCTTTACGATGGCTAATTGATAAATACAAAGCTTTGCGTTTCATTTCCACACTGACGCAGCACCACAGTTTTTTTTAGAAAATAACCCCTTCTTTGTACGAGGAAAGTAAATACGTTATTCTATACTTTATTCCTTGCTTACAACTCGTAAATTGTTGGAGGCGGGAACCAGGGAGTATGCGTGGCTTTAGAAAAGCGCATGGCGTATGCGCGTAGTTCATTAAAAGCCCTTTCCATTAGACATTGCGGCTGCTGGGTGGTTCATTATATTAATTGCAATTTAAGCTTTCCAGTAACGTAAGGAATTGCAATAAAGTAATAAGATCAAAAAAGATCACCAGTCCCCGTAATACTAAAAAACCAATATCTCAAATGCATTTATGTTATTTATCTTTTCTTTCTAGCAAACATTCGGGAAAAAAGACAGGTTATTCCGCATTCGATAACGAAGATGACGGTTTCTATGATACCATTCCCTATGACATGCCGATGTATGAGGTGCAAACTGTTGCCATAGAGATGGGGCCAGAGAAGTCTGCTGCTGTATATGGTACAGGAATCTGGAGAGAAACCACCTACACACAAGCGCAAAAATATTACAACGCCATATATGAAATGGACGCTGAAAAGACGGAATATGAGACGCAAACGTTAACTCTAGAGGTGGGGAAGGATGCAGTTGCGAGGCAAGTGTCGTACGAGACCAGTTTATCAAGTGAGACTACCTCCCTTAATGGCCTGTCATTTGAAACAATACTACCGGATGAAACTTACGAGTCACCCTTCTTCAGTGATATGCCCACTGAGGTAGAAGAAGAAGAGGGAATTTACGAGGTTGTCTATCAAAATCTGATAAATGAAGAAGATGATGAGGAGGGCATCTACGACAATGTTTTCCCAGAAAGCCCGCCTTATGATACTAAGAAAATGACCTTGGAACTTGCACCCCAAAAAACAGTCGTGGTGGAGAATATTTTCTCTCAAGACAACAAGGTAAACATCAAACTACTCTTTTAATGGGACATTGAGCCTCATTTATTGCATACATCGTGACAGAATGGTACTTAAAACCCAGACAACGGTAATCTTTCACTACCAAAAATACCTCTTTTCTCTCAACTGTGCACGTTAAACAACTGATTACGACTACTAAGAGCAGGTAAAAAAAGGTCAGCAATTCGTATTCGAAAACAATAAAAATTAAATTGCCAAAATCTGCCTAAGGCCACTTGAGGCTTATATCCGAAGGTTTCTTATACAGCTGGCAATCAATCGGAATCAATCCATCAGAATTCTTTTGAAAGAACGTACAGTGCCTGCAATAATGAAGGGCGTTTTTTCCCGTCAGATATTTGGCTTTGACCGTGTAAACACGTTGCCAAGCAGAGGAAACACGTTGAAACGTACAGGGAACACGCTGCCAAACGGAAGAACCACTTTGCCATCCGGAATAAGCACTTTGCCCAGCGGGAGAAACACGATGAAACGTACAGGCAACACTTTGCCTACCGGAAGAAACACGTCGAAAAACAGAAGAAAGTGAACAGCCTGTAAGAACTGTAAGATGTTATAACTAGAATTGCATGAACACATTTGCATATGTAGAAGTCATTGGCTCTTGAATTGTGCTGGCACGGAAAGACGTGTTGTTCACAACTAAAACGTGCATTTGCTTCGGTGTTTACTCCGGAGCGTCATTGCACCCCTCCGACTTTGAAGTTGGATAGAAATTTTTTTGTGCCGATGCAAGCGTTAGTTGAACACGTATATAGATAGCCAAACTCTACAAATTATATTATGGATTTCTCCTATTCCAAATAGCCTAAATAGCCCTGTGTGCAGTTGCGACTTTTGTGCTTCCATTACGCAGTGCAGAATTCTTTGCCAGCTCAGCCATAGATCCAGTATAGTGCTAAATTAAAATAGCTTTAGTCTCAGACAAACGCATTCCTGGGCTTTGCAACTGTTTGAATGAATATATCCTAATATGTCATCTTAGTTTGTAATGACAGAAGCATTTTTATTTTTATTTTGTTGTTGTTGTTGTTGTTGGTTTTTTTTTTGTCACTTTTCATATTTTAACGAATTCAGGGTATTTTTGCTTTTGTTTATTGAACAAAATAAAATTAATACTATTTTGTAAAAGATAGGTTTCTGGCGA
This sequence comes from Siderastrea radians, assembly GCA_964017195.1. Taxonomy (NCBI): domain Eukaryota; kingdom Metazoa; phylum Cnidaria; class Anthozoa; order Scleractinia; family Rhizangiidae; genus Siderastrea; species Siderastrea radians. The sequence goes on from OZ024899.1 coordinate 16,040,806, forward strand.
GAAGAACCACCAACTGCTTGTCTTTGGTAGTTATTGTATCTATAACGCAAATGCTATGAATACTATTTGTACTATCATGATTATACTATTGTACTGAAAAATCAAAGGCTCATTGACTATTTATTTTCTTTTTGTTAGGTCTTTTTTTTAGATGGCGACGCTTCTCGTGGTAGACAATCCAACTGAATTAAAGCCAAGTGCGTTAAGTGTGGACCGCGAAGGGACACGAAACTTTTGAACAATAAAACCTAGTAACCACTTTTTTAAACTTTAACATCATCAAACTTTTTAAAAAAAGGTCAATTTTCTCATACAAATGTACATGAAGTTTGCAGGAAGCTCAAAAACGTTGTTTTAGTTTGCTACTTAAGATAAATCAAAAAAGTAAATACGAGATAAAACGCCCTACAGCTCCCTACAAACAGGATCGATATAGCGGGCGCATGTCATATTATAAACTACTTATAAGTAATATTTTAGTTTCTTAACACTCAGAATAAATTTTCTGTTTATATCTCACTCAAGTCATATAATCAATTTGCACATTTATTTGGCAATTTACAAGATACAATATTTTCCAAAAAAGAAGAAGAAAACAACAACGACAACATTTTATAAAATATTCTGAATGTCGTAGTCACACGTTTTGCAATCATGCTACCGTGATGACATTTCAGAAACAGAGTAAATAAGCTTTGAAGGTAACGTTGCGTCCATTTAATCGTCACATAATCCAAAGGTTTTACTTTATTTACATTCTCTAACATAATAATGCCGAACAAAGGTAAGACTCAAAAAAGCTTTAAATATCAGATGGACAAACATTTCACCTACTTTTCGGAAGATAAAGTCTCTTAAATGCATAAGGAGGGAACGTCATAGCACGTGCCTTTGTTAAAGTCGTAGTTTCGTACGCAGCAATAAAGTCCAGCAATATATTCCCATTTAGACCTTTTTGTTTACTGCTGTTGAAGTAAAGGAATACAGCTAGTTCTTGAATGCGCCTAGACTGATAAATGTGTTTTACTATTTCAAACTTAACTATCAGTTTGATTAAAAAAAAGTTTCATGTAATGAATTACATATACCCATTAGGTATTTCCGTATTACATTAATCAAATAAAACGCAATATGCCTTAACGTACAGTCTCCAAGTGTGGTTTTATCGTAGAAGCCAAGGCCAGAATATCCATACAGTTCATTTCTTTCCTCTTGGTGTCGGTAGAAATACTTTCTTGCAACTACAGCAACTGAAAAATATTGACTTTATATACCAGCATGGGGCCCTTGGCTCTGGAAAAAACAGAATTCGCAGTAAGGACGACTCGTTGATTTAATAGAACAGAAAAGCTCACAGAGAGCAGCCTAAAGAACGGAGACATGTTTGGTCACCTTACTCTTTTAGTTTGCTCCTTTGTTATTTAGCTTGTTGTTTGTTTGTTTGTTTGTTTGTTTGTTTGTTTGTTTGTTTGTTTGTTTGTTTGTGTGGTTGGTTGTTTGCTTGTTTGGTTGCTTGGTTGCTTGGTTGCTTGGTAGCTTGGTTGGTTGGTTACCTGTTTGTTCGTTTGTTTGTTACTTGGTCGTTGTGCGTGCGTTACTACGTGATGCATCGTAATCGAAGCCATAAATCGCTTAGTCCTTTGATATCTTCTCAATAATTCAGTCCCTCCATCTTATGTATATATCCCTTCATCCTAGCTCGACCAAAATAACTCAAGAAGGGCTAAACCCATACACTTTTTTGACCATGCAAACAAACTCCTGTGACAAATCTGTTTGTATTAAGTGTTTCCTGGTGAAGGCGTACGGCGCAATGGTAAATGGCAAAAATGGTAGGAAGAGCGTGGCCTACCCTCAGTAAGGTGTTTCAGTACAGTTCTTTTTTTGGACCATACCTCACTTTTAAAATCGGCTCTTAGACAGTCTTCATCTTTTCGGATCAACGTGAAATTTGCAATACTTGCTGGTTTTGGATTGAACTTAAGCGTGGTTTGCCTTTTGTGAAAATCGATATTTCCAAGACAACGATAAACAAAAATCCGCGAAAACAGTAAAATTGAAATTTTGCGCGATCCAGATTTCACTTTGAAGAGCAAATTCCAACATCTTAAACTGTGGTGTATGGTACACAAAATATACAAGAACAAAAACATTCTGTATGTTTGCTTTGAAGTAAATCGCCAAAACATTTTCAACCTTCGTTTTTGCATAGTAATAGTAAATGCACCGAAAATTAACCAATGCTTTGATGAAATGGCTAGAAAATACTGTCAAACTGTGTCTTTTACTTACTATTTTACACATAGAAAGTTTTGTTGAAACTGGTGTTCGCGATCTCATTAATATTTGGCAAGTAAATGCTAATATATTCAAAGTAATGGGCAAAGCATTCCTCCGTGATTTTTTTCTTTACGTTGTAATCTGCAGTGCAACAAAGAACAAAGAAACCAGATAAAAATCACGAACTAACGAATTACGCATTACTTTGAATATATTAGTATTTACTTGCCAACTGTGAATATGTAACCCAATCTTTTCCGTCGGTTCATACGTCCTCTTTAGCGTGAAATCTAAAAGTGTTCCAGTGAATCAATGTTAATAAGCCTCAAAACCAAAATTGGTCACATCGTCAAGCACGCGTGTTTAATGTTTTAAAAAAATCCAGCTAGTCGTTCTTAAGATTTTCGCAGAAGCGCTTAAATTCAAAAATTACCACAAAATTATTACGCGAATGATCTCGTTCTCGAGATCGCAAACACCAGTTTCAACAAAACTTTGTAGGCGTAAAATAGTAAGTAAAAGACACATTTTGACAGTATTTTCTAGCCATTAATTTTCATCAAAGCATCAAAGCAAAAACGAAAGTTGAAAATGTTTTCGCGATTTACTTCAAAACAAACATACAGAATTTTTTTGTTCTTGTGTATTTTGTTTGCCGTACATCATAGACTAAGATGTTGGTATTTGCTTTTCAAAGTGAAATCTGGATCGCGCAAAATTTCAATTTTACTGTTTTGGCGGATTTTTTTATCGTTGTCATGGAAATATCGATTTTCACAAAAGGTAAACCACGCTAAAGTTCAATCGAAAACCAACAAGTATTGCAAATTTCACGTTGATCCGACAAGATGAAGACTGTCTAAGAGCCGATTCAAAAAGTTAGGTAGAAGTTATAGTGTTTTGGGGAAAAGTCACCTTGTCACAGAATAGTAGAGCATGACGTGATCAATTCAAGCTTCTCTTCAATAGTTTCCGGTAAAACAATTGACCACCCAGTTTTTGGTCTGTTTTCGTAACTGACGCCAGTTGCAAAGGAGTAAAACTTTCCTTTGATCAATTTGTCTCATTAAGCGTTAAACGCCTCGATTCTCGTAGTAAGAAGCACACCCGGAAGAATAGCCCTTTTCACAGTTACCTTTTCTCATTTGCATTACAATGTTTTTGAACGTGGATGTGAGGCAATTTCGGGCAGAAACTACAAAATTGCCCGAAATTGCCTCACATCCACGTTCAAAAACATTGTAATGCAAATGAGAAAAGGTAACTGTGAAAAGGGCTATTGAGCATACATAACTCAGTCCATATGCAATTAATTCCAATTAATATATGTAAAATTCCCAAGTACAGCTACATTAGGTTTCACACACGGTCGGATAAACAAAATGGTTAAATGTGACCATGCGCTTTTTTCGTCTGCTAGTTCCTGTTACAGCAAATCAACCGTTAACCCTATTCCACCTAGGCTTTTTTTGAGTTTCTGAACCTGGGGGGGGCACAAAGTGCCCCCCCTATAAATCTCGAAAAGTACTCACGCTCTTGTGATGAAACTTGGCACGTTTTTAGCACGTCATTAGCTTAACAGATTAGGTTTATGACATGTCGATTATGACGTTTCATGACGTCACAATGACGTCAAAAAGCAGTCATTTTGAATTTTGAGCCGCCATCTTGGATCCCGAACACGCAGTCATACAGTTGACAACGACGTCATCGAAAAATATATAAATTTGTTCTAAGAAACATACTTAATCAAAACAAGTACAAAAAAGTAAAGGATTATCCTCTTCTTACGAAGGAAGGGGAAAAAACTGAAAAAAAGACTGAAAAAAGCAGAAAATGGTCAAAACACCTCCTGAGTAGACTGTTGCTATGGAAACGTCAATCATCATAGACACGTCATTGACACTGGAAAATTTTCTCTGATAAATTTCAGGAAAAGTCACGAGATTTGGTGATTATTCGTCTAGTCTTTTAAAAGTTATAATTCGTTAAAGTCAGCGCGGGCACAATGTGTCCCCCTCCCCATGGCTAAATAGGATTAAAACCTATAATGAACTTACAATAAGTACACTGGAGCCTCATGTGTCATTTTGCAAATTAAAGGTTAAAAGCTAGTTTGCTAATGTCAATTAAACTCTTTATTTTCACTCTTTAGTGCAAAAATTAGAAAAATGCAAAACAATCTGCGACATTTATATTTTTACCTGTGTCGTACACTTCGGAATTTACGGCACCACTTTTTAGCAGCCTAATAGACATCTTTACCCGTCAAAGCGCTAAAGAAAAACATTAAATTTTCTCTGAGAATTGAGTAGTTTGGTTTATTTCATTCTTTGACAGACCTTGACAACCATTGTTTGGCATAAACGTATTTTTTTTGCAGTCCCACTCATCGGAAGAAATAAAATTCCTGGTTCTAGGCACGAAGACTAGCTTTTACTAAACACATACTTTACCATTCTTAGCAAAGACAAACATGAAGTCACATATTCAAGTGGACGGAAGCTCAAAGAAATAGCCTATGAAAAAACGCAAGTTTATTAATTTTAATTTAATGAAAACACAATGGTTGATTTCAAAGCTTTGTCATTGTCGGATACCATGCATTATGCAAGATCCTGCTGGGTGAAACCTGCCGTGCTGTTCCAGATGCCCGACGTCTGAGAGGTCTGAGTTTGGTTTCAGTCAAAACATGAAGATTATATTTCATTATCACAAAGTTACCTATGTGTCCTAGCCTGAGACAAAGAAAACAAAGAAACAAGTGAAAATGTTTCTTTTACAACCGCCATGTCTATCACTAGCCCTCTATGGCTTGAAAATTATTAGATATAATTTATGTGGGTTAAATAAAAAAAATAATGGACATAACGCAGAGGCTTTCGCAACATTCTTTATCTATTCACACAAATTTGTATATTACAGAACAGCATAACACAGCATGATCAATCTCGTACCCAGAGTCCACTGGCTTTTTGGTCAGCGGGAGGGCGCCAGTAGAGACTCTGGGATAATAGAAAAAATCTATTTTTTTGATTGGCTCGTCATAAAACAAAGGGAACGGTGGAAATTTCACTGAACCGGAAACCTAAGGAAAAATATAATTTTTTTGATTGGCTGATTGAGTAGCTTGTAGCCAACAAACCGGAAGCTTGCGACCAACTCAGCTTCATTGAAAGTTTGATGGTAAATAAAGCATTTTTCGGACGGGCACCAGTCTGAATAACTTTAGCCGTTTTTGTGCGGTGATTTGCTATGCAATGCTGTCGTCTGACGGTGAATCAGCGTGAAAATACAAGCAGCTTCGATGGAAGATCATTGCCGCGGCCGTTCTGCTCATAGCTGACTCGATCGACGGAACACGACATTGACGTTTTTACTGGGTTGTAGCAACTCCAATTTGCCGATCCTGTCATCAAATAAAGGGGATAATTGAAAAGGTTGACACTTTTAACAATATCTGCAATAACAAAGAAAGGGAAAAGAGGAAAAGTAGCTTCATGTACAATGACTGAAAGTTAAAACTACAGAAGAACCATCGCGGATCGAAGTCCTTCGCACGGCTTAAAACGGAGGAAAATTGAAAACGAGCACAGAGCAAGAACGAGGGTCTCTCTGTTCTTAACCAATCTTTCTAAGCCTCTACAAAAGCCTACAGACGCGGAAGATAGTTATGAGAAAGTAGAGGTAAATCTATCCAGCATGTAATAAATATTATATTACAAGATTTTTTAATCAATTTTATTGCAAAAGAAAAGTTTTCCCAGTCCAATATAATAAAGATCAAGCTCTTTTGGAGTACTTAAAGTTAATATAAACAGTTGTCTGTTATTATTTGAATGTTCAACACACGTTCTTAATGCAAAAGGATAGTGACACTGTATGCAACTATAAAGCCTTTGAGCGACCCAAGTGTCGAAATACTAGATTCTTCCAAATACTTTTTCATTCAACATGTTAACTGCGGGAACAAATTAAAGGTGAAGCTGTCACTGAATGTGTAAAAAGAAACATGGAAAACATGGCCCCTCAGTTGTGCACATTTTCAGAAAAGAAACAAAACCACCGTCACTGAACTTCTCTGGGACAGTATATTAAATGCATACACTTATAATTGAGGACATGAAAAGAGAGCTCAGGACTGTAGTTCTTGATTTCCTTGCCACAATTGTGTTCCAGTTGTCAAAAAGAAGAAAAAGATCAAATCATAAATCATAGCATATGGAGATGTGGAAGGGAGCTCAGCCTTATCCAAAAGGTCATGACCTTTATCCCTGGAACTGAACACCTTAATAGTAAGGTTAATCTATCTGACATATTGATGTTTTGTTTAAGTAAGTTCCAGTTACAATCAAGCTAAAGGACCCATGTATTCATCATGCAAGCTATTTTGTTAATCATAATTTAAGATGTGAAAATAATATGTGACCAGGACTATCAACCTGTAACCTTTTTGATTTTCACTGGTACTTTGAAGTGAGTATTTTTGTGAATCTTTAAAAAGCAGAGCTTCAAAATTATAATAAAAGGAAAATTGTCCATGTCCCTCCACAGCTAACCTTACAACCGCTGCAAAACATACAACCACTACAAAACAAATCTGAATATAAATGATTTTTTGTAAATATAATGTTTGTTAGGAGTGGAGCTGATCTGGCAATCTCCTATTTTTTCTGTGGTTCTGATTATTTGCCTAGAATTTCCTTTGAAATATTAACATTACAAGGATGTATATAGCTATAACCGACATAACTTTTTTACCTCTACATCGTAAAATTGTGTGGATCCAGGAAATACCATACCCCTCTCAAGGAAGGTTTTTACATCAGTTTGGACTCCCTCATGCCTCTGGAAATTCCAATTTAGCTTCAAAGTCTAAAGGTATACAGCCTATTTTTTTCCAGATTGGCTAAAAAAAACCCAAACCCTTTATGGGAAATCACTCCTTCCCCCCCCCCACACAGACACTGACAGCTTCCGATTGCAGGGGGGCTTAAATTTGCGTGTCTCTATGTCATAATTATATGCTTAGATGCCTGTGTCGTCCTGGAAATAAATTGAACCTATACTCTGACTAGCAATAACTGTTAGGTAATAAATGTTGTGAATGTGTTGTGCAAATGAGACACATACTCATGTATTTCTCATTTTAAGGCTGGGCCCTGAATAAACACTGGGATCCTGAAGTGGAAAGTTAAATAAATTAGAAAATGCAATATTTGCATTGCCATACGACACATATCATTGAAATCTTTTCATCTGCTGTTCTGGCAACCAGTATTCAAGATCACTGGATGTTTTGGATGACAATGTTTGGTCATACTTTTAAGAATGTCTGATACCTTCAAAGCTTTATAACCTACATGAGTTTGAATTGTATTATTGAAATACAAGGTTTTCTGGGGGGAGGAGGCACTCCCTTATTGTGTCACTTAACAGGGTATGGTTTTCAGGGTCTTGTGTCTAACCTTTTAAGCCCCAATAATGATCAGCATCAAATTTTTCCTCATCATGTCAGTGTATTATAACACATACAGGTCATAAGAATTTGGCAAATGATCACCAAACATGAACTGTCCTGGTCTTTAAACAGGTTCTCCCAATAAGTAATCAGTAAAATCTATGGAGACCAGTAAGGAGAATTTGTATAATGAAGTTGGGGCTTAAAAGGGTTAAATTAACAGGGTATACAATTTCACTATTTAGCACTATTTAGCGAGAAAAAATAAAGTTTATGTATGTATGTATTTCTGGACTGAAAGCGTTGAACAAGGTGTGAACGTTGGCAGTGAGTGGTCTACATGTGTGGTGCCAACAATTTTTTAAATCTAATTCTACGATGTCATTTACTTAAACAAATACTTTCTGAAATAAATTTTTTCTGGTCACAAAAGAAGGTCTCTTGTCTTAAACAGGGTAGCAAAATGAATGGATTTTGCCTTAAAGAAGGTCAGGGTTTGAAGGCCTTGGCAGTGCACCCCCACCCAAACTTCCCTTCAAGTGCCCCACCCCCCCCCCCCCTCGTCAGAATGTTTACCACACCAAAAAGAAACATTTATTACAACTGACTACACTGGTTTCACCAATCATGATCAATAAAATTGCAGCCCATTGAAATTGTCGTACTTGGGGGACTTGGGCTAATTTATATAAAGTTAAGCACATACTTTGCAGAAGATGTTTATTGAAACTGGACATTCATTTTTTAATTCTATATAACAATAATTATTAATGTTACTATCAAAAGTAAACCAAACTGTCATTATCTACACTCTTCAAGAACCATGACAGTGGGTGATACACATCAGCTACAGAACAAAATAAAAATAATAAATTAATCTGTCTTATTCCATCTTCATATAATTATGTTACTTTATTTTATATCTTTTTGTTAATGACAATGTTTTTATTTTTTACTCCCCACTGGCAAAGTTTCAAATAACAGTTGGTAATCGGACAATGACCATGCAAAAACTTTGCCAGTGTCCCAACTTAGAAATCCCAGTTGTGGTTGGAAATAACCTCCAGACAATTGTTGAAATGTTTGCAGCACATTATAGCAGTGGGGAAAAGTTCTTCACATAGATTTTAAGTCAAGCTGAGAAACCTAGAATTCATCTTCCTCAGGGTTTTGGGGGCAGGGGGGTTACTACCCCATATACAGCATACAGGTATGGGCTGCTGGATGGGTTCCTATTTTTGGCCTTCTTATTAAGTCAGTAAAGTAGTTCCAATTTTGGGCCTTTAGTCTGAGATGGGGTAAACTTTTCTGCTTATTTGAAATTCATATAAACAGTGTTGACAGTTCCTTTCTTTATAAATTTGCCCGATTTAGATGTTTTCTAGCCTTCCTTTCTAATTTATGTTGTTACAAAATGTGTGAAAATAATACATTCTGAATAACAGAGAATAAAATTAAACTCGTTAGTCTAATATGAGATCAGAATATAGAACATTTTTGGTCTGAGATGGGGTAGGGTTTTCAAGTAAGCCCAGGACATTTTAATGTCCTTGGTAAAAACAGATTCCAGCTTTGATTGGTAAGTGTTTATGGCTGCCTATAGAAAATGGCCAAGCCTGTTAGAATAGTTGCATCTTCCTGGAGCTGATTCAGTGAAATTGCCAGTCCTCCAGAGGCTTCAGAACCCCTACTTTCCCCAGTCAATGATCTCTTAACTGATGACCAGGAAAAAAAGATCTTCAATCACGGACTGCAAGGTCTTTAGCTGAGTGTCTTCGTCATGCAATATAATAGATGACACTGGAAGAGAAGGAGGAGGAGAGCACATGATGAAATATTGGAATGCCCTTTTCAATAGAGGAACAAAAGAGGCCAAAAAAGCATTTGAAGCAAATATGCATCTCACAGCAAATTGTTGTGAATTGTTGTAATAATTTATTACTTATTTTTATGTGCAAGAAAATGGTCAAACGAATATTCGAATTCCATACCAAAATCTAGAAAAAAATAGAACTCTACAATGGTAATACGAAAATCTGATGTAAAGCCTAAAATACTTCGATGATCAAAGTAATGTCCAACGATTTTACTATCCATACATATTGGGATTGTAAATAAGATATGAAAGATTTGGAAGATAAAGCAGGATAATTAAGATGTGGAACTCAATGCGTATTTATAATTTTCTGATACCAAAGTATTAAAGAAAGACACTCACCGAAGGCTCCAGAGACATAATACCAGAGACGGCGCCAGACGCTCTATCTTTCACTCTACTCCTCTGATCTTATTCAAAAATTTCAACTGCCTTCAATCGTGTGTAAGAATCAACTGTGCCTAGAGCTGCCTTCTGGTGTACGGATTACATGGCTGCCATTTTGGCACATTTGACTTCCGTTTTGAACTTAAGCATGTGCACTAAAACCGGAATCCCACGTTTTCTGGGATAAAAAGAGCCATTATCCCAGAGTCTCTACCGGCGCCCTCCCGCTGACCAAAAAGCCAGTGGACTCTGGGTACGAGATTGCAGCATGATCAGTTGTCCTCAATAGTTCTCGATAAAACACTCGACCACCCAGTTTTTGTTTTGTTTTCATAAATTCATTTGCAAGAGAGTAAAAGGTTTCTTTCATCAGTTTGTCTGTCCGGGCCTCCGTTTCGTGTCTACAGGCGAGTTGTACGTACCCAGTATCCATAACGCTTGAACGGACTAGGCGGATGTTGCCAGACGTGAAGGCATTTCTTTGAAACGTAATTGAAAGCAAATTGTGTCGGTGTTTTTGTCTGTCTTTTCACAGTTGGTAAGATGTCCTTCGTTAATAATTGTCTAATTTATTCCGGAGCTCGGCATTGCATCTCCTGCATGTTCCTATCAAACTTTCTAACTTCTAAAAGTGATCTTAAAACGTTTTGCTTTGAGTTGCAATAACGGAAACCTTCCCATGTTTAGCAAAAACAAAATTCAAAGTACATTTCCCAGGGTCTAGTTAATGGCTGCATAACTTCATGCATTTGGATTCTGCACAGTAGATGAGTCAATTAAATGAACTAAATCTCGCATGCTGATAACGATTTCATATATATATATATATAGATATATATATATATATATATATATATATATATATATATAAAAAACAGTTAATGGTTGCCTCAGGCCAACAAAGAATGCCACTGCGTCAGGAGGATCAAAGATTCACAGTCCAAGCCTCACTGCATGGAATTAAAACTCGTTGAAGGAAAGCGAGGACGGACAACTTCTGACGATTAAAAAGTTAAAAAATTTAATAAAAAATAAAAACGTTTCGGTCTTAGGTCTAAGACCGAAACGTTTTTATTTTTTATTAAATTTTTTAACTTTTTAATCGTCAGAAGTTGTCCGTCCTCGCTTTCCTTCAACGAGTATATATATATATATATATATATATATATATATATATATATATATATATATATATATATATATATATATAAATCTATACCCGTAAATTTTAATGTAAACGGTAGAGCTAAGAGTATTAAGAGCTTAAAGTGCTTTATCTGTTTATTCTGTTTACTTAAAGAGATTACTCGACCTTAACAAACAAGCTTTTAACCTTGAGCTGTCAAAATGTCAAACCGCTTGGAGACTCCCGAATCGATCGTTTTGGTTATCATTTCCTTTATTTCCTGACCTCTTTGTTTCATGAGGTAATGATATTGTAAGGAGAAGTTGGGTGCCAATCACTGTTGAACCTTGAGGAGTGTATTGACAAATGGTTCTAGCACAAGTAAAAGAGGGGTGTTTTAAGCATTAATCATATCAATCAGGTCTGCATGGTCAGGTTTCGATTTGGTCCTTGTCCACAATTTATAGATCTCATATTTTATACTAAGGGTTTGCTGAAATTCTGAAATCTTCAAAATCTCAGGCAGTTGTTTGTGACCACATCAGTAATTAGTGTTATAAATAGAAACTTGCCGTTTATCAAAGAAAACCACAACTTGTCATAAATTGCAGACAATGTGTCTAAATATTCAGCTGTTATTTTAATGCAATCTGCGGAATTCATGCAAGCAAGTGCAATCGGGACCTAAGTGTTTGCCTTTTCTTTTTTCTCTGAGTTGGCGTTAAAGAATAAACAATCCTATTTTCCAATATGTCCATTCCCTTCCATGTTCGGCATTTTATCCATTATGTTATAGTGTTTAGAAGCAATCCTCATGCTGGTTATTTTTATATTTGTAATTGTATTAATTAGCTTTACGAGAACCTAACCATACCTACTCTCACTGAACACGAAATACAAAGATGCCTCAAACGAAACAGGAAATCGAGTTATACCTATTTGTAGGGTATAGATTGAAGTTTAAAAAAAGTGTATTTTTTCCGAGATCGACGTAACCATAGCAACACAGTGACGTCATTGCTATTTTTACTTTTCCTTAATTTGTAAGAAATCCTCAAGACATTCGTTTTTAAAGCTATTTATAGGACTTGTAGTTCATATAACTGTCTTCAACTGTACCGATTTTAAACAATTTTGTGAGAGCGTGTTTGAGAAATAATTGATTGAAGTTTTTAGCTGCTGCTAACAAACGAATCGTAAACAATTCTTTTCGCGTTCATATTACTGGAAATCGGACAACCTGCAGGATAGCTGAAATCTCTAAGAACAATTTCAGGCCAAAGTTTTCTTTCCATGGTCAGGATAAATGTCGTCAGTTTGAGGAACGAGAAAAGATTATTTTGTTACGGTGAAATGGCATAAGGAATTCATCGGAAGACTCTAAGATGTGTTTCAAATTAATATAATCATTCAAGTTACCCTTTTGATTCCATGTGTGTTTAAATTCAAACCTGAAAATCCCATATTTCGTTTTCCTCTAAAACTTCATTGGCCGCTTTTGTACTAGAGCCACGTTATCTGTCTACAGCGAACTTCGAAGGCAATATTTAGCTGTGCGTCTCATAAACAGATTACGCCCACACGAGCTCAGTACATCATTTAGGACGTATTTACATGTAAAAGCCCAAAGCTCCTCTAGACTTGAAAAACGTCTTGCGTCCGTATTTGTAAATAACCAGACGAACTAAAAGTGTACTTGTGACACCCAAATGGTGTAAAACAACTTGCAGCTGTGTGCACACCAAAACAAGGTTAATTTACACCAGAGATAATTTTACACTAGAATTGTGTATTTGTGACACCCAAATGGTGTAAAACAACTTGCAGCTGTGTGCACACCAAAACAAGGTTAATTTACACCAGAGATAATTTTACACTAGAATTGTGTATTTGTGACACCCAAATGGTGTAAAACAACTTGCAGCTGTGTGCACACCAAAACAAGGTTAATTTACACCAGAGATAATTTTACACTAAAATTGTGTAACATAGCACTTCCAACTTTGTTGAATAACACCCTCCACGTGTTATGTTAACACTGTTCTAGTGTACTTCCAACACTAAAATAAAAGATGCATGTGGGCTACTTAAACATTGTAATTATTGCTGCTGAAGGAGACAGACATCTCTAGTTTCCAAATTTATTTCAAAGTGAATATTTATTTGGTATACTATACCTTAAAACAAAATGTGTCCCAAAATACGATTTTTTTCCAAAAAACGATAAGTCTACATGTAGAAAAATAAACCTTTCAGTGCGACCTTGGAAACTCACTATAAATTACAAAGATGCTACTCTAATGCCTTAGAATTCAATACAGTAGTGACACTGAGTAAGATAGTTATAAAAATAAGAAAGCTACAAAGATTCCAGTCCAAACAGTGCATTAACTTCTGTATGCTTCACTTTTGTTAACACCTAAGTTGATGTGCCAAAATAATGAAAACCAAACCCATACAAAAATAAAAGGCCTTTCAAAAGGCATTTTAATTTGAAGTACTTTTCTAGTTGTTATAGAAAAATGAAGTCAATAAGTGCAGATTGAGTGAGTGATTTTGATGATAAACCACACCCAGTTCAGAAACCACCTCCATCTGATTCATCAGTTCACTGTAAAAAAAAAAAAAAAACAATTAGTAATGCTATATTAATTACCCACTTGTATGACCATGATTAGGCAATACTGAATGTCACTTATTTAAGTTTATTCCTTTTTGGAGGATTCACCAAAATCTGGAAACAAACTTACGTTGGTCAGCTATATACAAAATTTAAAAAATACCACTACAACTCTATAAAAAAACAGCCCTCAGTAACACTTATTGTGCAGTTAGTTGAAATACTCTGTCAGACAGTTGTACATACATGTACTGTATTGCTCAGTCTGTTAAGTGTTTAATACATGTACTTGGTCAGTATTGTATACCACTCAGTCAATTGAGTAAACCACTCAATCAGTTCACTCAGTTGTTTATACCACTAGATCAGTTATGTGGATCACACAGTAAGTTGAGTAATATTACATAGTCTTTATACCACTTGGAAGAGCAGGGTGGACCACCAGTTTGACACTCAGTCAGTTGTGACTACATGTACCTGTCTTGTCTACTAAGTCAGTTATGTGCACCACTAAGAACACATAACTTTTACAACTGTGTTTCACTCAGTCATTTAGCACCCTGTGAGTTGTGTGCACCATTTGCTAACTTGTGAGTACCACCCAGTTACTTGATCAGTTATGGCTACTACTTAGTCAGTTGTGTACACCCCTGGGTCAGTTGTATCATTCAGGTCAGTTGTCAGTTGTGTGTAATGCTCCTTCAGCTGAGGAACCACTCAGTGAAATGGTGGATAACTCCACAAAACTCACTTAGTGATATAACTGACTTAACAGCTGTAGTGGTAAACACAACTGGCAAAGGGGTACACAAAACTGACCGACCAGTCCATACATACAATTGACCAGTTGGTATAAACAGCTGAGTGAAAGGTATATTCAATTCAGTGAGTGATAACATGACTTACTGAGTGGTATGCTGGTCAGTTGTGTGTATCACTCAGTCAGTTTTGGACCACTCTATATGTAAACAACATTTGAAGAGGCTAGTGGAAAGTCCCCTAAGAGATTTTTTTGGTCAATTTTTTTTAGCTTGAAAGTGCCTGAATATATTTTGCATGTGGGCTTCAATTTATTCAGAGAGCATCCCTGTTCTTTTCCTGCCGGTTTACGCTTAGTTTTCCAGAAAAGACCAAAAAATGAGGTTCCCATCTTCTGTTTTCTTTTGTTAAAAACCTAAAAAAGAAACCAATTAAATTCTTTGCTTCATGAAACAAAAGAATGAAATCAACAGAGCGACCAATGCTTTGTCAGATGTGTTTGGTCACTTGTGTATATTATTCAGTGAGTTGGATGTATCACTCAGTCTGTTCCTGTTTAACACTGTACATGTAGGTAATGAGGGCCAGGACTCTACTACAGTACAAATCTGACCCTCTGCTACTTTGATGGAAAAAAAAATGGCAATGCTATTGTACTGTTTTTTCCCCCTTGCAAGATTTGTGAGTTAAGTTTGTCTGTCCTGTTTTGGCAAATTCTGATAAATAATCACTATCTTTGAAGAAGCACAGTGCAAGTAATGAGCGGGTAGCAGCCACTCAACATTGGAGTTAGTTAAAAGTGGAAAAACACTTTACACAACTATGCAAGGCACACTGTGTCCCTCAGAGAGAGGGTGACATTAAATTCAAAATGAAAAGAGAAAGTAAAAGATTTGTCGATTGATTTTTCTATTCTCATTTTTTCTGTTCCGCTCTGACAAATTCTGATAAATAGTCACCATCTTTGAATGAATACAGTCCAAGTAATGAGCAGAGTTCATGCTGGTTTGCGGATATAACATTCAAGGAGTATTCAAGGAGTATTCAAGCACCAAAAAAACTGAGTTTTCAAGGAGTGTTCATAGCAAGTTTACTTTGTCTTGCATTATCTTTTGATATGTTTTCATTGGTCAATAGCTACTTTAACCCCCCCCCCCCCACCCCCAGGATATAAAATGCATTTTAAGGGAAATGACCAAAAATGCAACATCAATATTAAGTCTGTGATAATTCATCAGGGATGCATAACCACCATATATAAGTTGTATACGGTGAGGAAAACCAAACACATAATCCAATAAAGCAACACAACGCCAAACAATAATCTCAACAATAATCTTAACAACAATATAGTCTGAAAGCAATGTTTGTGTTTTTGACTGAAAGTTGATGGCAGACACATACACTGTACTGACAACCACACTGAAGTACAACAGGCTATAGGAAAGGATAAAATTGTTATAATTCTGGCCTGAAATCTTAAAAACTCCTGAACACACAGAATGGCAGTAAAAAAATCACGATTTTAGTGTCTCTATCTGATCATGAAAATTGTCTGCAATAGCAACTGATTTTGCAGAATCCATAACACGTGCTTGGTGTTTCACTCCTTCCAGATGAAACCTCAAAGCTGCTTTCCCTATGCTCCCTTATTTAAACTTTCAGCAGCACAGCTAACAATAGGCAGCACGTTTATCATCTTTGACACCTTGTAACCAATCTTATTACACAACGTCTACAAGCTAAATCAGAATTGAAAACACGCTCACCTCTGCCGGGCATTTCGATTCATGTTTAGATGAGTTTTTGTCCGATCACCCTAACTACCCATACAAGACGTACAAGATGGCTTCCACCTGATCACATAGTTAAGAGACTGATCCCAGAATGCAATTCACACAACACAGAATTCCACCCAGCATGTAACAGCACAGGATTAGACGCATATTTTCGAAAATTCTGTCCCTGATTTTAAAATCTGTGCTCAATGCTGTAACTTATCTTTGAATTACTT